>JANJGN010004191.1:0-35719 GCA_026770705.1 Isurus oxyrinchus
GCTGGAGGAGGTTACCGAAATAGGGAGGGGTGTAGGGGCTGGAGGAGGTTACAGAGATAGGGAGGGGTGTAGGGGCTGGAGGAGGTTACAGAGATAGGGAGGTGTGTAGGGGCTGGAGGAGGTTACAGAGATAGGGAGGGGTGTAGGGGCTGGAGGAGGTTACAGAGATAGGGAGGTGTGTAGGGGCTGGAGGAGGTTACAGAGATAGGGAGGGGTGTAGGGGCTGGAGGAGGTTACAGGGATAGGGAGGTGTGTAGGGGCTGGAGGAGGTTACAGAGATAGGGAGTGGTGTAGGGGCTGGAGGAGGTTGCAGAGATAGGGAGGGGTGTAAGGGCTGGAGGAGGTTACAGAGATAGGGAGGGGGTGTAGGGACTGGAGGACGTTACAGAGATAGGGAGTGGTGTAGGGGCTGGAGGAGGTTACAGAGATAGGGAGGGGTGTAGGGGCTGGAGGAGGTTACAGAGATAGGGAGGAGTGTAGGGACTGGAGGAGGTTACAGAGATAGGGAGGTGTGTAGGGGCTGGAGGAGGTTACAGAGATAGAGAGAGGTGTAGGGGTTGGAGGGGGTTACAGAGATAGGGAGGGGTGTAGGGGCTGGAGGAGGTTAGAGAGATAGGGAGGGTGTAGGGGCTGGAGGAGGTTACAGAGATAGGGAGGGGTGTAGGGGCTGGAGGAGGTTACAGAGATGGGGAGGGGTGTAGAGGCTGGAGGAGGTTACAGAGATAGGGAGGGGTGTAGGGGCTGGAGGAGGTTACAGAGATAGGGAGGGGTGCAGGGGCTGGAGGAGGTTACAGAGATAGGGAGGGGTGTAGGGGCTGGAGGAGGTTACAGAGATAGGGAGGGGTGTAGGGGCTGGAGGAGGTTACAGAGATAGGGAGGGGTGTAGGGGCTGGAGGAGGTTCAGAGATAGGGAGGGGTGAAGGGGCTGGAGGAGGTTACAGAGATGGGGAGGGGTGTAGAGGCTGGAGGAGGTTACAGAGATAGGGAGGGGTGTAGGGGCTGGAGGAGGTTACAGAGATAGGGAGGGGTGTATGGGCTGGAGGAGGTTACAGAGATAGGGAGGGGTGTAGGGGCTGGAGGAGGTTACAGAGATAGGGAGGGGTGCAGGGGCTGGAGGAGGTTACAGAGATAGGGAGGGGTGTAGGGGCTGGAGGAGGTTACAGAGATAGGGAGGGGTGCAGCGGCTGGAGGAGGTTACAGAGATAGGGACGGGTGTAGGGGCTGGAGGAGGTTACAGAAATAGGGAGGGGTGTAGGGGCTGGAGGAGGTTACAGAGATAGGGAGGGGTGTAGGGGCTGGAGGAGGTTACAGAGATAGGGAGGGGTGTAGGGGCTGGAGGAGGTTACAGAGATAGGGAGGGGTGTAGGGGCTGGAGGAGGTTACAGGGATAGGGAGGTGTGTAGGGGCTGGAGGAGGTTACAGAGATAGGGAGTGGTGTAGGGGCTGGAGGAGGTTGCAGAGATAGGGAGGGGTGTAAGGGCTGGAGGAGGTTACAGAGATAGGGAGGGGTGTAGGGACTGGAGGACGTTACAGAGATAGGGAGTGGTGTAGGGGCTGGAGGAGGTTACAGAGATAGGGAGGGGTGTAGGGGCTGGAGGAGGTTACAGAGATAGGGAGGAGTGTAGGGACTGGAGGAGGTTACAGAGATAGGGAGGTGTGTAGGGGCTGGAGGAGGTTACAGAGATAGAGAGGGGTGTAGGGGTTGGAGGGGGTTACAGAGATAGGGAGGGGTGTAGGGGCTGGAGGAGGTTAGAGAGATAGGGAGGGGTGTAGGGGCTGGAGGAGGTTACAGAGATAGGGAGTGGTGTAGGGGCTGGAGGAGGTTGCAGAGATAGGGAGGGGTGTAGGGGCAGGAGGAGGTTACAGAGATAGGGAGGGGTGTAGGGGCTGGAGGAGGTTACAGAGATAGGGAGGGGTGTAGGGGCTGGAGGAGGTTACAGAGATAGGGAGGGGTGTAGGGGCTGGAGGTGGTTACAGAGATAGGGAGGGGTGTAGGGGCTGGAGGATGTTACAGAGATAGGGAGGGGTGTAGGGGCTGGAGGAGGTTGCAGAGATAGGGAGGGGTGTAAGGGCTGGAGGAGGTTACAGAGATAGGGAGGGGTGTAGGGGCTGGAGGAGGTTACAGAGATAGGGAGGGGTGTAGGGGCTGGAGGAGGTTACAGAGATAGGGAGGGGTGTAGGGGCTGGAGGAGGTTACAGAGATAGGGAGGGGTGTAGGGGCTGGAGGAGGTTACAGAGATAGGGAGGGGTGTAGGGGCTGGAGGAGGTTACAGAGATGGGGAGGGGTGTAGAGGCTGGAGGAGGTTACAGAGATAGGGAGGGGTGTAGGGGCTGGAGGGTGGTTACAGAGATAGGGAGGGGTGTCGGGGCTGGAGGATGTTACAGAGATAGGGAGGGGTGTAGGGGCTGGAGGATGTTACAGAGATAGGGAGGGGTGTAGGGGCTGGAGGAGGTTACAGAGATAGGGAGGGGTGTAGGGGGCTGGAGGAGGTTACAGAGATAGGGAGGGGTGTAGGGGCTGGAGGAGGTTACAGAGATAGGGAGGGGTGTAGGGGCTGGAGGAGGTTACAGAGATAGGGAGGGGTGTAGGGGCTGGAGGAGGTTACAGAGATAGGGAGGGGTGTAGGGGCTGGAGGAGGTTACAGAGATAGGGAGGGGTGTAGGGGCTGGAGGAGGTTACAGAGATGGGGAGGGGTGTAGAGGCTGGAGGAGGTTACAGAGATAGGGAGGGGTGTAGGGGCTGGAGGAGGTTACAGAGATAGGGAGGGGTGTATGGGCTGGAGGAGGTTACAGAGATAGGGAGGGGTGTAGGGGCTGGAGGAGGTTACAGAGATAGGGAGGGGTGCAGGGGCTGGAGGAGGTTACAGAGATAGGGAGGGGTGTAGGGGCTGGAGGAGGTTACAGAGATAGGGATGGGTGCAGCGGCTGGAGGAGGTTACAGAGATAGGGACGGGTGTAGGGGCTGGAGGAGGTTACAGAAATAGGGAGGGGTGTAGGGGCTGGAGGAGGTTACAGAGATAGGGAGGGGTGTAGGGGCTGGAGGAGGTTACAGAGATAGGGAGGGGTGTAGGGGCTGGAGGAGGTTACAGAGATAGGGAGGGGTGTAGGGGCTGGAGGAGGTTACAGGGATAGGGAGGTGTGTAGGGGCTGGAGGAGGTTACAGAGATAGGGAGTGGTGTAGGGGCTGGAGGAGGTTACAGAGATAGGGAGGGGTGTAAGGGCTGGAGGAGGTTACAGAGATAGGGAGGGGTGTAGGGACTGGAGGACGTTACAGAGATAGGGAGTGGTGTAGGGGCTGGAGGAGGTTACAGAGATAGGGAGGGGTGTAGGGGCTGGAGGAGGTTACAGAGATAGGGAGGAGTGTAGGGACTGGAGGAGGTTACAGAGATAGGGAGGTGTGTAGGGGCTGGAGGAGGTTACAGAGATAGAGAGGGGTGTAGGGGTTGGAGGGGGTTACAGAGATAGGGAGGGGTGTAGGGGCTGGAGGAGGTTACAGAGATAGGGAGGGTGTAGGGGCTGGAGGAGGTTACAGAGATAGGGAGGGTTGTAGGGGCTGGAGGAGGTTACAGAGATAGGGAGGGGTGTAGGGGCTGGAGGAGGTTACAGAGATGGGGAGGGGTGTAGAGGCTGGAGGAGGTTACAGAGATAGGGAGGGGTGTAGGGGCTGGAGGAGGTTACAGAGATAGGGAGGGGTGTAGGGGCTGGAGGAGGTTACAGAGATAGGGAGGGGTGTAGGGGCTGGAGGAGGTTACAGAGATAGGGAGGGGTGTAGGGGCTGGAGGAGGTTACAGAGATAGGGAGGGGTGTAGGGGCTGGAGGAGGTTACAGAGATAGGGAGGGGTGTAGGGGCTGGAGGAGGTTACAGAGATGGGGAGGGGTGTAGAGGCTGGAGGAGGTTACAGAGATAGGGAGGGGTGTAGGGGCTGGAGGAGGTTACAGAGATAGGGAGGGGTGTATGGGCTGGAGGAGGTTACAGAGATAGGGAGGGGTGTAGGGGCTGGAGGAGGTTACAGAGATAGGGAGGGGTGTAGGGGCTGGAGGAGGTTACAGAGATAGGGAGGGGTGTAGGGGCTGGAGGAGGTTACAGAGATAGGGAGGGGTGCAGCGGCTGGAGGAGGTTACAGAGATAGGGACGGGTGTAGGGGCTGGAGGAGGTTACAGAAATAGGGAGGGGTGTAGGGGCTGGAGGAGGTTACAGAGACAGGGAGGGGTGTAGGGGCTGGAGGAGGTTACAGAGATAGGGAGGGGTGTAGGGGCTGGAGGAGGTTACAGAGATAGGGAGGGGTGTAGGGGCTGGAGGAGGTTACAGGGATAGGGAGGTGTGTAGGGGCTGGAGGAGGTTACAGAGATAGGGAGTGGTGTAGGGGCTGGAGGAGGTTGCAGAGATAGGGAGGGGTGTAAGGGCTGGAGGAGGTTACAGAGATAGGGAGGGGTGTAGGGACTGGAGGACGTTACAGAGATAGGGAGTGGTGTAGGGGCTGGAGGAGGTTACAGAGATAGGGAGGGGTGTAGGGGCTGGAGGAGGTTACAGAGATAGGGAGGAGTGTAGGGACTGGAGGAGGTTACAGAGATAGGGAGGTGTGTAGGGGCTGGAGGAGGTTACAGAGATAGAGAGGGGTGTAGGGGTTGGAGGGGGTTACAGAGATAGGGAGGGGTGTAGGGGCTGGAGGAGGTTAGAGAGATAGGGAGGGGTGTAGGGGTTGGAGGAGGTTACAGAGATAGGGAGTGGTGTAGGGGCTGGAGGAGGTTGCAGAGATAGGGAGGGGTGTAGGGGCAGGAGGAGGTTACAGAGATAGGGAGGGGTGTAGGGGCTGGAGGAGGTTACAGAGATAGGGAGGGGTGTAGGGGCTGGAGGAGGTTACAGAGATAGGGAGGGGTGTAGGGGCTGGAGGTGGTTACAGAGATAGGGAGGGGTGTAGGGGCTGGAGGATGTTACAGAGATAGGGAGGGGTGTAGGGGCTGGAGGATGTTACAGAGATAGGGAGGGGTGTAGGGGCTGGAGGAGGTTACAGAGATAGGGAGGGGTGTAGGGGCTGGAGGAGGTTACAGAGATAGGGAGGGGTGTAGGGGCTGGAGGAGGTGACAGAGATAGGGAGGGGGTGAGGAGGGATTTGAAAACGAGGGTGAGAATTTGAAAATGGAGGTGTTGCCGGACCGGGAGCCAGTGTGGGTCAGTGAGCACAGGGGGTGATGGGGGAACGGGGACTGGGTGTGAGTTCGGACACGGGGACAGCAGAGTTTGGGATGAGGTGAAGATTCCGGAGGGTAGAATGTGGGAGAGGAGCCGGGAGAGGGTTGGAATAGTCGAGTCTGGAGGGAACGAGGGTGTGGGTGAGGGTTTCAGCAGCGGCTGAGCTGAGACAGGGGGTGGAGTCGGGCGATGTTACGGGGGTGGGAATAGGTGGTCTTAGCGATGGCGCCATATGAGGGTGGAAGCTCATCTCTACAATACTCCAGGTTATCGTGGGATAGACTCTGAGGTAAACACATTTAGCAGCCACTTTGGTGACTGAGAAATCTTATTATTTAAGTCTTGCTGGTTCTGGGATAGATATTAACCCAGGACAGCTGAGGGAACCTCCTCCACTCCCTATCCCTACCCCTTCCCCTCAGCTCTTTTCCCACCGGGTAGGGCCCTCTGATAGTGCGGCACTCCCTCAGTACTGGCCCTGGGAGTAGTGTCAGCCTGGACTGTAGGCCCGAGCCCCTGGAGTGGGGCCTCAAAATGGCTCAATCAGAGAATCCGGTCACCCACACAACACACTCAAAGGCTCCGGAGAGGAAAGGGAGGTTAGAGAGGACAAGGCCGTTCTTGTTTGAAGGAAGGAGATGGTGACAGGAGGGCAAATTGGGAGGAAGAGAAGCCCCCCTCCCCCCCAAAAAAATCAGGGGGGCAGCAGTGAGTTGATGCCAAGATTGGATACGAGGAGTAAGATTTAGGGTTGGGAGTTAAGTTCATTCACGGGGATGTGGGTGTCGCTGGTCAGGCCAATATTTGTTGCCCGTCCCTAAGTGCCCCTTGAGCTGAGGGTCTCGCTGGGCCATTTCAGGGGGGCAGTTAAGAGTCGACCACAGGGGGGTTGGGGGGGGGGGGGGGGGTAGGTGGAGGGGGAGGAGGAGAAGGGAGGGGGTTAGGGGTGGGTGGCTGGGGGACTTCTCCCTGGTGCCCGTAGACCAATAGTCATCCCTCAGCCAGCATCACTAACAAACAGGTGATCTGGGTCATTATGACACTGTGGTGTGCGGGAGCTTGCTGTGCACAAAATGGCTGCCACATCTCCCAGGGGACAGCAGTGACCGAGACTCCGAAAACGTTCCCCCATTGGCTGAGAGACGCTTCAGGATGTCCCGAGCTGGCGAGAGGCACCAGAGCATCAGTTTGGCGAGGAAGGTGTGGCGTCATCCTCACTAGACAAGACCGAGGACGGAGGGAGAGGGGACGCGGAGATTGGAGCGAAGATAGGAGAGAGGAGCGGGTCCTGTGGTTTCAGGAGGTGACAGGGCGTGGAACAGATTGGAACGAGCATGATCTCCTCCAGAGCTGGGGAGGAAGGGAGTGATGAGCTTCCCCGTAGAAACCGGACATGCACTGATGGTCCAGGGTGTGTTCCTAGCTCTCTGCCAAGATACAGCCGCTGGGTGAATGCATTCCCCTTTTACTATGATGTCACATCAGGAAGCCTTGTTAGTGCAGTAACTGAAAATAAATCTCCGAGTCATCACCGAACTCCACCCGCATTATCCCAGGCAAGTAGCTTCCCGTCTCCTCCCCCCACACCCCCCTCAGTCATCTCCACAAGTTAAGGATACAGTATGCACCATCGGCTGTAACCCTTCACCACCTGCCTCACTGAGTCTCTCTCTCTCCCTTTTGCCTCAAGGACAGGAGCCGGAGAGTTTGAGACCCTCATTCCAAAGTCTTCAGCCCATGAACCTAAGCCGACTCGCCCAGTGCCGGTACTGAAGGAGTGCCGCACTGTCGGAGGGTCAGTACTGAGGGAGCGCCGCACTGTCGGAGGGTCAGTACTGAGGGAGTGCCGCACTGTCGGAGGGTCAGTACTGAGGGAGCGCCGCACTGTCGGAGGGTCAGTACTGAGGGAGTGCCGCACTGTGTGAGGGTCAGTACTGAGGGAGTGCCACACTGTCGGAGGGTCAGTACTGAGGGAGTGCCGCACTGTCGGAGGGTCAGTACTGAGGGAGCGCCGCACTGTCGGAGGGTCAGTACTGAGGGAGCGCCGCACTGTCGGAGTGGCGTCTTTCAAGATGAGACATTAAACTAAGGCCCTGTCTGCCTGAGTGGATATCAATGATCCCACGGCCGCTGTTGGAAGAATGAAGGTGGGCGTTCTGCCCAGTGGCCTGGGACCTGATAGCATCCCTCAACGAACTTCAATAAAAGAGCAGATGACCTGGGTCATTATCACATTGTGGCAGATTGCTGTGCACAAATTGCTTGCTGCGTGTCGGACATGAGCACACCACAAAAAGGCACGGTTCTGTCAGCTGTGACGCACTTTCAGTCACCCTGAGGGCAGAAAGGGCGCTACAGAAATGCACCTTTCCTCCAGATTGACCAGGGAGTGATTGGGGTGAATAGAAGAGCGGGGCCAGTGAGTGCCATTACCTTCGACTGCCTCCCACCGACACAGCGACAGAGCCTGCCCACCCGGTCCCCACAGGGTGGGACATCAGTCCTGAGGGAGCTCAGCGCTGGGATCGGGGAGAGCTGCGTGTGTAAGAGGCACTTCACCACAGCAAGTGTCAGCACCAAGGAGAGTTCTGGAGGTACCCTCCCCAATTCACATCCGCAATCACAGCTCCATCACTCTCACAATTCTGACTCAGACACTAACCGCCCAGATACCAAGAACTGAATTTACAAAAGGCCGGACTTTGTCCACAGCCTCCCATGTATCCCAGCACCAACAGAGCATTCTCCTCCACAGTTAGGGCCTGGGCATATTGTCCAAAAGTGTCTGATGGGACAGTGGAGAGGGAGCTTTACTCTGTATCTAACCCCGAGCTGTACCTGTCCTGGGAGTGTTTGATGGGGACAGTGTAGAGGGAGCTTTACTCTGTATCTAACCCCGAGCTGTACCTGTCCTGGGAGTGTTTGATGGGGACAGTGTAAAGGGAGCTTTACTCTGTATCTAACCCAGTGCTGTACCTGTCCTGGGAGTGTTTGATGGGGACAGTGTAGTGCGAGTTCTACTCTGTATCTAACCCCATGCTGTACGTGACCTGGGAGTGTTTGATGGGAACATTGTAGAGGGAGCTGTACTCTGAATCTAACCCTGTGCTCTATCTGTCCTGAGAGTGTTTGATGGTAACATTGGAGAGGGAATTTACTCTGTATCTAACCCCGTGCTGTATCTGTCCTGGGAGTGTTTGATGGAGACAGTGTAGAGGGAGCTTTACACAGCATCTAACCCCGTGCTGTACGTGTCCTGGGAGTGTTTGATGGGGACAGTGCAGAGGGAGCTTTACTCTGTATCTAACCCCGTGCTGTACCTGTCCTGGGAGTGTTTGATGGGGACAGTGCAGAGGGAGCTTTACACAGTAACTAACCCCGTGCTGTACCTGTCCTGGGAGTGTTTGATGGGGACAGTGTCGCGGGAGCTTTACTCTGTATCTAACCACGTGCTGTACCCGTCCTGGGAGTGTTTGATGGGGACAGTGCAGAGGGAGTTTTACTCTATACCTAACCCCGTGCTGTACCTGTCCTGGGAGTGTTAGATGGGAACATTGTAGGGGGAGCTTTACTCTGTACCTAAACCTGTGCTGCATCTGTCCTGGGAGTGTTTGATGGAGACAGTGTAGAGGGAGCTTTACTCTGTATCTAACCCCGTGCTGTATCTGTCCTGGGAGTGTTTGATGGGAACATTGTAGGGGGAGCTTTACTCTGTACCAAAACCTGTGCTGCATCTGTCCTGGGAGTGTTTGATGGAGACAGTGTAGAGGGAGCTTTACACAGTATCTAACCCCGTGCTGTACCTGTCCTCGGAGTGTTTGATGGGGACAGTGTAGAGGGAGCTTTATTCTGTATCCAACCCCGTGCTGTACCTGTCCAGGGAGTGTTTGATGGGGACAGTGTAGAGGGAGCTTTACTCTGTATGTAACCCCGTGCTGCAGCTGTCCTGGGAGAGCTTGATGGGGACAGTGTAGAGGGAGCTTTACTCTGTAGTTAACCCCGTGCTGTACCTGCCATTGGGAGTGTTTGACGGGGACAGTGTAAAGGGAGCATTGAGAAAGCTTTGCTCAGTATCTAACCCCGTGCTGTATCTGTCCTGGGAGTGTTTGATCGAGACAGTGTAGAGGGAGCTTTACTCTGTATCTAACAACGTGCTGTACCTGTCCTGGGAGTGTTTGATGGGGACAGTGTTGAGGGAGCTTTACTCTGTATCAAACCCCGTGCTGTACCTGTCCTGGAGTGTTTGATGGGGACAGTGTAGAGGGAGCTTTACTCAGTATCTAACCCCGTGCTGTACCTGTCCTGGGAGTGTTTGATGGAGACAGTGAAGAGGGAGCTTTACACAGTAACTAACCCCGTGCTGTACCTGTCCTGGGAGTGTTTGATGGGGACAGTGTCGCGGGAGCTTTACTCTGTATCTAACCACGTGCTGTACCCGTCCTGGGAGTGTTTGATGGGGACAGTGCAGAGGGAGCTTTACTCTGTATCTAACCCCGTGCTGTACCTGTCCTGGGAGTGTTTGATGGGGACAGTGTAAAGGGAGCTTTACTCTGTATCTAATCCCGTGCTGTACCTGTCCTGGGAGTGTTTGATGGGGACAGTAGAGAGGGAGCTTTACTCTGTATCTAACCCCGAGCTGTACCTGTCCTGGGAGTGTTTGATGGAGACAGTGTAGAGGGAGCTTTACTCTGCATCTAACCCCGTGCTGTACCTGTCCTGGGAGTGTTTGATGGGGACAGTGTAAAGGGAGCTTTACTCTGTATCTAATCCCGTGATGTAGCAGTCCTGGGAGAGTTTGATGGGGACAGTGTAGAGGGAGCTTTACTCTGTATCTAACCCCGTGCTGTACCTGCCATTGAAAGTGTTTGACGGAGACAGCGTAAAGGGAGCTTCGAGAAAGCTTTGCTCTGTATCTAACCCCGTGCTCTATCTGTCCTGGGAGTGTTTGATGGGGACAGTGCAGAGGGAGCTTTACTCTGTATCTAACCCCGCGCTGTACCTGTCCTGGGAGTGTTTGATGGAGACAGTGTCGAGGGAGCTTTACTCTGTATCTAACCCCGTGCTGTACCTGTCCTGGGAGTGTTTGATGGAGACAGTGTAGAGGGAGTTTTACTCTATACCTAACCCCGTGCTGTACCTGTCCTGGGAGTGTTAGATGGGAACATTGTAGGGGGAGCTTTACTCTGTACCTAAACCTGTGCTGCATCTGTCCTGGGAGTGTTTGATGGAGACAGTGTAGAGGGAGCTTTACTCTGTATCTAACCCCGTGCTGTATCTGTCCTGGGAGTGTTTGATGGGAACATTGTAGGGGGAGCTTTACTCTGTACCAAAACCTGTGCTGCATCTGTCCTGGGAGTGTTTGATGGGGACAGTGTAGAGGGAGCTTTACTCTGTATCTAACCCCGAGCTGTACCTGTCCTGGGAGTGTTTGATGGGTAGAGTGTAAAGGGAGCTTTACTCTGTATCTAACCCAGTGCTGTACCTGTCCTGGGAGTGTTTGATGGCGACAGTGTAGTGCGAGTTCTACTCTGTATCTAACCCCGTGCTGTACGTGACCTGGGAGTGTTTGATGGGAACATTGTAGAGGGAGCTGTACTCTGAATCTAACCCTGTGCTCTATCTGTCCTGAGAGTGTTTGATGGTAACATTGGAGAGGGAATTTACTCTGTATCTAACCCCGTGCTGTATCTGTCCTGGGAGTGTTTGATGGAGACAGTGTAGAGGGAGCTTTACACAGTATCTAACCCCGTGCTGTACGTGTCCTGGGAGTGTTTGATGGGGACAGTGCAGAGGGAGCTTTACTCTGTATCTAACCCCGTGCTGTACCTGTCCTGGGAGTGTTTGATGGGGACAGTGTAGAGGGAGCTTTACTCTGTACCTAACCCCGTGCTGTACCTGTCCAGGGAGTGTTTGATGGAGACAGTGTAGAGGGAGCTTTACACAGTAACTAACCCCGTGCTGTACCTGTCCTGGGAGTGTTTGATGGGGACAGTGTCGAGGGAGCTTTACTCTGTATCTAACCACGTGCTGTACCCGTCCTGGGAGTGTTTGATGGGGACAGTGCAGAGGGAGCTTTACTCTGTATCTAACCCCGTGCTGTACCTGTCCTGGGAGTGTTTGATGGGGACAGTGTAAAGGGAGCTTTACTCTGTATCTAATCCCGTGCTGTAGCAGTCCTGGGAGTGTTTGATGGGGACAGTGTAGAGGGAGCTTTACTCTGTATCTAACCCCATGCTGTACCTGCCATTGAAAGTGTTTGACGGGGACAGCGTAAAGGGAGCTTCGAGAAAGCTTTGCTCTGTATCTAACCCCGTGCTGTACCTGTCCTGGGAGTGTTTGATGGGAACATTGTAGGGGGAGCTTTACTCTGTACCTAAACCTGTGCTGCATCTGTCCTGGGAGTGTTTGATGGAGACAGTGTAGAGGGAGCTTTACTCTGTATCTAACCCCGTGCTGTATCTGTCCTGGGAGTGTTTGATGGGAACATTGTAGGGGGAGCTTTACTCTGTACCAAAACCTGTGCTGCATCTGTCCTGGGAGTGTTTGATGGAGACAGTGTAGAGGGAGCTTTACACAGTATCTAACCCCGTGCTGTACCTGTCCTCGGAGTGTTTGATGGGGACAGTGTAGAGGGAGCTTTATTCTGTATCCAACCCCGTGCTGTACCTGTCCAGGGAGTGTTTGATGGGGACAGTGTAGAGGGAGCTTTACTCTGTATGTAACCCCGTGCTGCAGCTGTCCTGGGAGAGCTTGATGGGGACAGTGTAGAGGGAGCTTTACTCTGTAGTTAACCCCGTGCTGTACCTGCCATTGGGAGTGTTTGACGGGGACAGTGTAAAGGGAGCATTGAGAAAGCTTTGCTCAGTATCTAACCCCGTGCTGTATCTGTCCTGGGAGTGTTTGATCGAGACAGTGTAGAGGGAGCTTTACTCTGTATCTAACACCGTGCTGTACCTGTCCTGGGAGTGTTTGATGGGGACAGTGTTGAGGGAGCTTTACTCTGTATCAAACCCCGTGCTGTACCTGTCCTGGGAGTGTTTGATGGGGACAGTGTAGAGGGAGCTTTACTCAGTATCTAACCCCGTGCTGTACCTGTCCTGGGAGTGTTTGATGGAGACAGTGAAGAGGGAGCTTTACACAGTAACTAACCCCGTGCTGTACCTGTCCTGGGAGTGTTTGATGGGGACAGTGTCGCGGGAGCTTTACTCTGTATCTAACCACGTGCTGTACCCGTCCTGGGAGTGTTTGATGGGGACAGTGCAGAGGGATCTTTACTCTGTATCTAACCCCGTGCTGTACCTGTCCTGGGAGTGTTTGATGGGGACAGTGTAAAGGGAGCTTTACTCTGTATCTAATCCCGTGCTGTACCTGTCCTGGGAGTGTTTGATGGGGACAGTAGAGAGGGAGCTTTACTCTGTAGCTAACCCCGAGCTGTACCTGTCCTGGGAGTGTTTGATGGAGACAGTGTAGAGGGAGCTTTACTCTGCATCTAACCCCGTGCTGTACCTGTCCTGGGAGTGTTTGATGGGGACAGTGTAAAGGGAGCTTTACTCTGTATCTAATCCCGTGCTGTTCCTGTCCTGGGAGTGTTTGATGGGGACAGTGTAAAGGGAGCTTTACTCTGTATCAAACCCCGTGCTGTACCTGTCCTGGGAGTGTTTGATGGGGACAGTGTAGAGGGAGCTGTACTCAGTATCTAACCCCGTGCTGTACCTGTCCTGGGAGTGTTTGATGGAGACAGTGTAGAGGGAGCTTTACTCTGCATCTAACCCCGTGCTGTACCTGTCCTGGGAGTGTTTGATGGGGACAGTGTAGAGGGAGCTTTACTCTGTATCTAACCCCGTGCTGTACCTGTCCTGGGAGTGTTTGATTGTAATATTTCAGGGGGATCTTTACTCTTTATCTAATCCCGTGCTGTACCTGTCATGGGAGAGTTTGATAGAGACAATGTAGAGAGAGCTTTAATATCTTTGTAACCCCGTGCTGTACCTGTCCTGGGAGCCTTAGTGTCAGACACTAACCGCCCAGATACCAAGACCTGAATTTACAAAAGGCCGGACTTTGTCCACAGGCTCCCGTGTATCCCAGCACCAACAGAGCATTCTCCTCCACAGTTAGGGCCTGGGCATATTGTCCAAAAGTGTCTGATGGGACAGTGGAGAGGGAGCTTTACTCTGTATCTAACCCCGAGCTGTACCTGTCCTGGGAGTGTTTGATGGGGACAGTGTAGAGGGAGCTTTACTCTGTATCTAACCCCGAGCTGTACCTGTCCTGGGAGTGTTTGATGGGTAGAGTGTAAAGGGAGCTTTACTCTGTATCTAACCCAGTGCTGTACCTGTCCTGGGAGTGTTTGATGGGGACAGTGTAGTGCGAGTTCTACTCTGTATCTAACCCCGTGCTGTACGTGACCTGGGAGTGTTTGATGGGAACATTGTAGAGGGAGCTGTACTCTGAATCTAACCCTGTGCTCTATCTGTCCTGAGAGTGTTTGATGGTAACATTGGAGAGGGAATTTACTCTGTATCTAACCCCGTGCTGTATCTGTCCTGGGAGTGTTTGATGGAGACAGTGTAGAGGGAGCTTTACACAGTATCTAACCCCGTGCTGTACGTGTCCTGGGAGTGTTTGATGGGGACAGTGCAGAGGGAGCTTTACTCTGTATCTAACCCCGTGCTGTACCTGTCCAGGGAGTGTTTGATGGAGACAGTGTAGAGGGAGCTTTACACAGTAACTAACCCCGTGCTGTACCTGTCCTGGGAGTGTTTGATGGGGACAGTGTCGAGGGAGCTTTACTCTGTATCTAACCACGTGCTGTACCCGTCCTGGGAGTGTTTGATGGGGACAGTGCAGAGGGAGCTTTACTCTGTATCTAACCCCGTGCTGTACCTGTCCTGGGAGTGTTTGATGGGGACAGTGTAAAGGGAGCTTTACTCTGTATCTAATCCCGTGCTGTAGCAGTCCTGGGAGAGTTTGATGGGGACAGTGTAGAGGGAGCTTTACTAGGTATCTAACCCCGTGCTGTATCTGTCCTGGGAGTGTTTGAAGGGGACATTGTACAGGGAGCTTTACTCAGTATCTAACACTGTGCTGTACCTGTCCTGGGAGTGTTTGATGGGGACAGTGTAGAGGGAGCTTTACTCCGTATCTAACCAAGTGCTCTACCCGTGCTGGGAGTGTTTGATGGGGACAGTGTAGAGGGAGCTTTACTTTGTATCTAACCCCGTGCTGTACCTGTCCTGGGAGTGTAAGATGGGGACAGTGTAGAGGGAGCCTTACTCTGTATCTAACCCCATGCTTTACCTGTCGTGGGAGTGTTTGATGGGAATATTTCAGGGGGAGCTTTACTCTTTATCTAATCCCGTGCTGTACCTGTCATGGGAGAGTTTGATAGAGACAGTGTAGAGAGAGATTTACTCTCTTTGTAACCCCGTGCTGTATCTGTCTTGGGAGTGTTTGATGGAGACAGTGTAGACAGAGCTTTACTCTGTAACTAACCCCGTTCTGTACCTGTCCTGGGAGTGATTGATGGGGACAGTGTAGAGGGAGCCTTACTCTGTATCTAACCCCATGCGTGACCTGCCATTGGGAGTGTTTCACGGGTACAGTTTAAAGGGAGCTTCACTCTGTAACTAACCCCATGCTGTACCTGTCCTGGGAGTGTTTGATGGGGACAGAAAAGAGGGAGCTTTACTCTGTATCTAACCCCGTGCTGTATCTGTCCTGGGAGTGTTTGATGGGGACAGTGTAGAGGGAACTTTACTCTGTATCTAACCCCGTGCTGTACCTGTCCTGGGAGTGTTTGATGGAGACAGTGAAGAGGGAGCTTTACTCTGTATCTAACCCCGTGCTGTACCTGTCCTGGGAGTGTTTGATGGGCACATTGTAGAGGGAGCTTTACTCTGTATCTAACCCCGTGCTGTATCTGTCCTGGGAGTGTTTGATGGGGACAGTGTAGAGGGAGCTTTACTCTGTATAACACCCCATGCTGTACCTGTCCTGGGAGTGTTTGATGGGGACAGCATAGAGGGAGCTTTACTCCGTATCTAACCACGTGCTCTACCCGTCCTGGGAGTGTTTCATGGGGAAAGTGCAGAGGGAGCTTTAGTTTGTATCTAACCCCGTGCTGTACCTGTCCTGGGAGTGTTTGATGGGGACAGTGTAGAGGGAGTTTTACTCTGTATCTAACCTCATGCGTTACCTGCCATTGGGAGTGTTTCACGGGTACAGTGTAAAGGGAGCTTTACTCTGTATCTCACCCAGTGCTGTAGCTGTCCTGGGAGAGTTTGATGGAGACAGTGTAGAGGGAGCTTAAGGCTCTATCTAACCCCGTTCTGTACCTGTCCTGGGAGTGTTTGATGGGGACAGTGTAGAGGGAGCCTTACTCTGTATCTAACCCCGTGCTGTACATGTCCTGGGAGTGTTTGATGGGGACAGTGTCGAGGGAGCCTTACTCTGTATCTCACCCCGTGCTGGACCTGTCCTGGGAGTGTTTGATGGAGACAGCGTAGAGGGAGCTTTACTCTGTTTCTAACCCCGTGCTGTACCTGTCCTGGGAGTGTTCGATGGGGACAGTGTAGAGGGAGCCTTACTCTGTATCTAAACCCGTGCTCTACCTGTCCTGGGAGTGTTTGATGGGAACATTTTTGTGGGAGCTTTACTCTGTATCTAACCCCGTGCTGTACCTGTCCTGGGAGTGTTTGATGGGGACAGTGTAGAGGGTGCTTTACGCTGTACCTAACCCCGTGCTGTATATGCCCTGGGAGTGATTGATGGAGACAGTGTAGATGGAGCTTTACTCTGTATCTAACCACGTGCTGTACCCGTCCTGGGAGTGTTTGATGGGGACAGTGCAGAGGGAGTTTTACTCTATACCTAACCCCGTGCTGTACCTGTCCTGGGAGTGTTAGATGGGAACATTGTAGGGGGAGCTTTACTCTGTACCTAAACCTGTGCTGCATCTGTCCTGGGAGTGTTTGATGGAGACAGTGTAGAGGGAGCTTTACTCTGTATCTAACCCCGTGCTGTATCTGTCCTGGGAGTGTTTGATGGGAACATTGTAGGGGGAGCTTTACTCTGTACCAAAACCTGTGCTGCATCTGTCCTGGGAGTGTTTGATGGAGACAGTGTAGAGGGAGCTTTACACAGTATCTAACCCCGTGCTGTACCTGTCCTCGGAGTGTTTGATGGGGACAGTGTAGAGGGAGCTTTATTCTGTATCCAACCCCGTGCTGTACCTGTCCAGGGAGTGTTTGATGGGGACAGTGTAGAGGGAGCTTTACTCTGTATGTAACCCCGTGCTGCAGCTGTCCTGGGAGAGCTTGATGGGGACAGTGTAGAGGGAGCTTTACTCTGTAGTTAACCCCGTGCTGTACCTGCCATTGGGAGTGTTTGACGGGGACAGTGTAAAGGGAGCATTGAGAAAGCTTTGCTCAGTATCTAACCCCGTGCTGTATCTGTCCTGGGAGTGTTTGATCGAGACAGTGTAGAGGGAGCTTTACTCTGTATCTAACAACGTGCTGTACCTGTCCTGGGAGTGTTTGATGGGGACAGTGTTGAGGGAGCTTTACTCTGTATCAAACCCCGTGCTGTACCTGTCCTGGGAGTGTTTGATGGGGACAGTGTAGAGGGAGCTTTACTCAGTATCTAGCCCCGTGCTGTACCTGTCCTGGGAGTGTTTGATGGAGACAGTGAAGAGGGAGCTTTACACAGTAACTAACCCCGTGCTGTACCTGTCCTGGGAGTGTTTGATGGGGACAGTGTCGCGGGAGCTTTACTCTGTATCTAACCACGTGCTGTACCCGTCCTGGGAGTGTTTGATGGGGACAGTGCAGAGGGAGCTTTACTCTGTATCTAACCCCGTGCTGTACCTGTCCTGGGAGTGTTTGATGGGGACAGTGTAAAGGGAGCTTTACTCTGTATCTAATCCCGTGCTGTACCTGTCCTGGGAGTGTTTGATGGGGACAGTAGAGAGGGAGCTTTACTCTGTATCTAACCCCGAGCTGTACCTGTCCTGGGAGTGTTTGATGGAGACAGTGTAGAGGGAGCTTTACTCTGCATCTAACCCCGTGCTGTACCTGTCCTGGGAGTGTTTGATGGGGACAGTGTAAAGGGAGCTTTACTCTGTATCTAATCCCGTGATGTAGCAGTCCTGGGAGAGTTTGATGGGGACAGTGTAGAGGGAGCTTTACTCTGTATCTAACCCCGTGCTGTACCTGCCATTGAAAGTGTTTGACGGAGACAGCGTAAAGGGAGCTTCGAGAAAGCTTTGCTCTGTATCTAACCCCGTGCTCTATCTGTCCTGGGAGTGTTTGATGGGGACAGTGCAGAGGGAGCTTTACTCTGTATCTAACCCCGCGCTGTACCTGTCCTGGGAGTGTTTGATGGAGACAGTGTCGAGGGAGCTTTACTCTGTATCTAACCCCGTGCTGTACCTGTCCTGGGAGTGTTTGATGGAGACAGTGTAGAGGGAGTTTTACTCTATACCTAACCCCGTGCTGTACCTGTCCTGGGAGTGTTAGATGGGAACATTGTAGGGGGAGCTTTACTCTGTACCTAAACCTGTGCTGCATCTGTCCTGGGAGTGTTTGATGGAGACAGTGTAGAGGGAGCTTTACTCTGTATCTAACCCCGTGCTGTATCTGTCCTGGGAGTGTTTGATGGGAACATTGTAGGGGGAGCTTTACTCTGTACCAAAACCTGTGCTGCATCTGTCCTGGGAGTGTTTGATGGGGACAGTGTAGAGGGAGCTTTACTCTGTATCTAACCCCGAGCTGTACCTGTGCTGGGAGTGTTTGATGGGTAGAGTGTAAAGGGAGCTTTACTCTGTATCTAACCCAGTGCTGTACCTGTCCTGGGAGTGTTTGATGGCGACAGTGTAGTGCGAGTTCTACTCTGTATCTAACCCCGTGCTGTACGTGACCTGGGAGTGTTTGATGGGAACATTGTAGAGGGAGCTGTACTCTGAATCTAACCCTGTGCTCTATCTGTCCTGAGAGTGTTTGATGGTAACATTGGAGAGGGAATTTACTCTGTATCTAACCCCGTGCTGTATCTGTCCTGGGAGTGTTTGATGGAGACAGTGTAGAGGGAGCTTTACACAGTATCTAACCCCGTGCTGTACGTGTCCTGGGAGTGTTTGATGGGGACAGTGCAGAGGGAGCTTTACTCTGTATCTAACCCCGTGCTGTACCTGTCCTGGGAGTGTTTGATGGGGACAGTGTAGAGGGAGCTTTACTCTGTACCTAACCCCGTGCTGTACCTGTCCAGGGAGTGTTTGATGGAGACAGTGTAGAGGGAGCTTTACACAGTAACTAACCCCGTGCTGTACCTGTCCTGGGAGTGTTTGATGGGGACAGTGTCGAGGGAGCTTTACTCTGTATCTAACCACGTGCTGTACCCGTCCTGGGAGTGTTTGATGGGGACAGTGCAGAGGGAGCTTTACTCTGTATCTAACCCCGTGCTCTACCTGTCCTGGGAGTGTTTGATGGGGACAGTGTAAAGGGAGCTTTACTCTGTATCTAATCCCGTGCTGTAGCAGTCCTGGGAGTGTTTGATGGGGACAGTGTAGAGGGAGCTTTACTCTGTATCTAACCCCATGCTGTACCTGCCATTGAAAGTGTTTGACGGGGACAGCGTAAAGGGAGCTTCGAGAAAGCTTTGCTCTGTATCTAACCCCGTGCTGTACCTGTCCTGGGAGTGTTTGATGGGAACATTGTAGGGGGAGCTTTACTCTGTACCTAAACCTGTGCTGCATCTGTCCTGGGAGTGTTTGATGGAGACAGTGTAGAGGGAGCTTTACTCTGTATCTAACCCCGTGCTGTATCTGTCCTGGGAGTGTTTGATGGGAACATTGTAGGGGGAGCTTTACTCTGTACCAAAACCTGTGCTGCATCTGTCCTGGGAGTGTTTGATGGAGACAGTGTAGAGGGAGCTTTACACAGTATCTAACCCCGTGCTGTACCTGTCCTCGGAGTGTTTGATGGGGACAGTGTAGAGGGAGCTTTATTCTGTATCCAACCCCGTGCTGTACCTGTCCAGGGAGTGTTTGATGGGGACAGTGTAGAGGGAGCTTTACTCTGTATGTAACCCCGTGCTGCAGCTGTCCTGGGAGAGCTTGATGGGGACAGTGTAGAGGGAGCTTTACTCTGTAGTTAACCCCGTGCTGTACCTGCCATTGGGAGTGTTTGACGGGGACAGTGTAAAGGGAGCATTGAGAAAGCTTTGCTCAGTATCTAACCCCGTGCTGTATCTGTCCTGGGAGTGTTTGATCGAGACAGTGTAGAGGGAGCTTTACTCTGTATCTAACACCGTGCTGTACCTGTCCTGGGAGTGTTTGATGGGGACAGTGTTGAGGGAGCTTTACTCTGTATCAAACCCCGTGCTGTACCTGTCCTGGGAGTGTTTGATGGGGACAGTGTAGAGGGAGCTTTACTCAGTATCTAACCCCGTGCTGTACCTGTCCTGGGAGTGTTTGATGGAGACAGTGAAGAGGGAGCTTTACACAGTAACTAACCCCGTGCTGTACCTGTCCTGGGAGTGTTTGATGGGGACAGTGTCGCGGGAGCTTTACTCTGTATCTAACCACGTGCTGTACCCGTCCTGGGAGTGTTTGATGGGGACAGTGCAGAGGGATCTTTACTCTGTATCTAACCCCGTGCTGTACCTGTCCTGGGAGTGTTTGATGGGGACAGTGTAAAGGGAGCTTTACTCTGTATCTAATCCCGTGCTGTACCTGTCCTGGGAGTGTTTGATGGGGACAGTAGAGAGGGAGCTTTACTCTGTATCTAACCCCGAGCTGTACCTGTCCTGGGAGTGTTTGATGGAGACAGTGTAGAGGGAGCTTTACTCTGCATCTAACCCCGTGCTGTACCTGTCCTGGGAGTGTTTGATGGGGACAGTGTAAAGGGAGCTTTACTCTGTGTCTAATCCCGTGCTGTTCCTGTCCTGGGAGTGTTTGATGGGGACAGTGTAAAGGGAGCTTTACTCTGTATCAAACCCCGTGCTGTACCTGTCCTGGGAGTGTTTGATGGGGACAGTGTAGAGGGAGCTGTACTCAGTATCTAACCCCGTGCTGTACCTGTCCTGGGAGTGTTTGATGGAGACAGTGTAGAGGGAGCTTTACTCTGCATCTAACCCCGTGCTGTACCTGTCCTGGGAGTGTTTGATGGGGACAGTGTAAAGGGAGCTTTACTCTGTATCTAATCCCGTGCTGTTCCTGTCCTGGGAGTGTTTGATGGGGACAGTGTAAAGGGAGCTTTACTCTGTATCAAACCCCGTGCTGTACCTGTCCTGGGAGTGTTTGATGGGGACAGTGTAGAGGGAGCTGTACTCAGTATCTAACCCCGTGCTGTACCTGTCCTGGGAGTGTTTGATGGAGACAGTGTAGAGGGAGCTTTACTCTGCATCTAACCCCGTGCTGTACCTGTCCTGGGAGTGTTTGATGGGGACAGTGTAGAGGGAGCTTTACTCTGTATCTAACCCCGTGCTGTACCTGTCCTGGGAGTGTTTGATTGTAATATTTCAGGGGGATCTTTACTCTTTATCTAATCCCGTGCTGTACCTGTCATGGGAGAGTTTGATAGAGACAATGTAGAGAGAGCTTTAATATCTTTGTAACCCCGTGCTGTACCTGTCCTGGGAGCCTTAGTGTCAGACACTAACCGCCCAGATACCAAGACCTGAATTTACAAAAGGCCGGACTTTGTCCACAGGCTCCCGTGTATCCCAGCACCAACAGAGCATTCTCCTCCACAGTTAGGGCCTGGGCATATTGTCCAAAAGTGTCTGATGGGACAGTGGAGAGGGAGCTTTACTCTGTATCTAACCCCGAGCTGTACCTGTCCTGGGAGTGTTTGATGGGGACAGTGTAGAGGGAGCTTTACTCTGTATCTAACCCCGAGCTGTACCTGTCCTGGGAGTGTTTGATGGGTAGAGTGTAAAGGGAGCTTTACTCTGTATCTAACCCAGTGCTGTACCTGTCCTGGGAGTGTTTGATGGGGACAGTGTAGTGCGAGTTCTACTCTGTATCTAACCCCGTGCTGTACGTGACCTGGGAGTGTTTGATGGGAACATTGTAGAGGGAGCTGTACTCTGAATCTAACCCTGTGCTCTATCTGTCCTGAGAGTGTTTGATGGTAACATTGGAGAGGGAATTTACTCTGTATCTAACCCCGTGCTGTATCTGTCCTGGGAGTGTTTGATGGAGACAGTGTAGAGGGAGCTTTACACAGTATCTAACCCCGTGCTGTACGTGTCCTGGGAGTGTTTGATGGGGACAGTGCAGAGGGAGCTTTACTCTGTATCTAACCCCGTGCTGTACCTGTCCAGGGAGTGTTTGATGGAGACAGTGTAGAGGGAGCTTTACACAGTAACTAACCCCGTGCTGTACCTGTCCTGGGAGTGTTTGATGGGGACAGTGTCGAGGGAGCTTTACTCTGTATCTAACCACGTGCTGTACCCGTCCTGGGAGTGTTTGATGGGGACAGTGCAGAGGGAGCTTTACTCTGTATCTAACCCCGTGCTGTACCTGTCCTGGGAGTGTTTGATGGGGACAGTGTAAAGGGAGCTTTACTCTGTATCTAATCCCGTGCTGTAGCAGTCCTGGGAGAGTTTGATGGGGACAGTGTAGAGGGAGCTTTACTAGGTATCTAACCCCGTGCTGTATCTGTCCTGGGAGTGTTTGAAGGGGACATTGTACAGGGAGCTTTACTCAGTATCTAACACTGTGCTGTACCTGTCCTGGGAGTGTTTGATGGGGACAGTGTAGAGGGAGCTTTACTCCGTATCTAACCAAGTGCTCTACCCGTGCTGGGAGTGTTTGATGGGGACAGTGTAGAGGGAGCTTTACTTTGTATCTAACCCCGTGCTGTACCTGTCCTGGGAGTGTAAGATGGGGACAGTGTAGAGGGAGCCTTACTCTGTATCTAACCCCATGCTTTACCTGTCGTGGGAGTGTTTGATGGGAATATTTCAGGGGGAGCTTTACTCTTTATCTAATCCCGTGCTGTACCTGTCATGGGAGAGTTTGATAGAGACAGTGTAGAGAGAGATTTACTCTCTTTGTAACCCCGTGCTGTATCTGTCTTGGGAGTGTTTGATGGAGACAGTGTAGACAGAGCTTTACTCTGTAACTAACCCCGTTCTGTACCTGTCCTGGGAGTGATTGATGGGGACAGTGTAGAGGGAGCCTTACTCTGTATCTAACCCCATGCGTGACCTGCCATTGGGAGTGTTTCACGGGTACAGTTTAAAGGGAGCTTCACTCTGTAACTAACCCCATGCTGTACCTGTCCTGGGAGTGTTTGATGGGGACAGAAAAGAGGGAGCTTTACTCTGTATCTAACCCCGTGCTGTATCTGTCCTGGGAGTGTTTGATGGGGACAGTGTAGAGGGAACTTTACTCTGTATCTAACCCCGTGCTGTACCTGTCCTGGGAGTGTTTGATGGAGACAGTGAAGAGGGAGCTTTACTCTGTATCTAACCCCGTGCTGTACCTGTCCTGGGAGTGTTTGATGGGCACATTGTAGAGGGAGCTTTACTCTGTATCTAAC
Organism: Isurus oxyrinchus; assembly: GCA_026770705.1. Lineage (NCBI taxonomy): Eukaryota > Metazoa > Chordata > Chondrichthyes > Lamniformes > Lamnidae > Isurus > Isurus oxyrinchus. The sequence continues at coordinate 22,741 of JANJGN010004191.1, forward strand.
CCCGTGCTGTATCTGTCCTGGGAGTGTTTGATGGGGACAGTGTAGAGGGAGCTTTACTCTGTATAACACCCCATGCTGTACCTGTCCTGGGAGTGTTTGATGGGGACAGCATAGAGGGAGCTTTACTCCGTATCTAACCACGTGCTCTACCCGTCCTGGGAGTGTTTCATGGGGAAAGTGCAGAGGGAGCTTTAGTTTGTATCTAACCCCGTGCTGTACCTGTCCTGGGAGTGTTTGATGGGGACAGTGTAGAGGGAGTTTTACTCTGTATCTAACCTCATGCGTTACCTGCCATTGGGAGTGTTTCACGGGTACAGTGTAAAGGGAGCTTTACTCTGTATCTCACCCAGTGCTGTAGCTGTCCTGGGAGAGTTTGATGGAGACAGTGTAGAGGGAGCTTAAAGCTCTATCTAACCCCGTTCTGTACCTGTCCTGGGAGTGTTTGATGGGGACAGTGTAGAGGGAGCCTTACTCTGTATCTAACCCCGTGCTGTACATGTCCTGGGAGTGTTTGATGGGGACAGTGTCGAGGGAGCCTTACTCTGTATCTCACCCCGTGCTGGACCTGTCCTGGGAGTGTTTGATGGAGACAGCGTAGAGGGAGCTTTACTCTGTTTCTAACCCCGTGCTGTACCTGTCCTGGGAGTGTTCGATGGGGACAGTGTAGAGGGAGCCTTACTCTGTATCTAAACCCGTGCTCTACCTGTCCTGGGAGTGTTTGATGGGAACATTTTTGTGGGAGCTTTACTCTGCATCTAAACCCGTGCAGTATCTGTCGTGGGAGTGTTTGATGGAGACGGTGTAGAGGGAGCTTTACTCTGTATCTAACCCCGTGCTGTACCTGTCCTGGGAGTGTTTGATGGGGACAGTGTAGAGGGTGCTTTACGCTGTACCTAACCCCGTGCTGTATATGCCCTGGGAGTGATTGATGGAGACAGTGTAGATGGAGCTTTACTCTGTATCTAAGCCCGTGCTGTACCTGTCCTGGGAGTGTTTCATGGAGACAGTGTAGAGGGAGCTTTAATCTCTTTGTAACCCCGTGCTGTACCTGTCCTGGGAGTGTTTGATGGGGACAGTGTAGAGGGAGCTTTATTCTCTATCTAACCCCGTGCTGTACCTGTCCTGGAGGTGTTTGATGGGGACAGTGTAGAGGGAGCTGTAAACTGTATAACTCCCCATGCTGTACCTGTCCTGGGAGAGTTTGATGGGGACAGTGTACAGGGAGTTTTACTCAGTATCTAACGCAGTGCTGTACCTGTCCTGGGAGTGTTTGATGGGGACAGTGTAGAGGGAGCTTTACTCTATATAACACCCCATGCTGTACCTGCCATTGGGAATGTTTGACGGGGACATTGTAAAGGAAGCATTACTCTGTATCTAAACCCATGCTGTATCTGTCCTGGGAGTGTTTGATGGGGACAGTGTAGAGGGTGCTTTACTCTGTATCTAACCCCGTGCTGTACCTGTCTTGGGAGTGTTTGATGGGGACAGTATAGAGGGAGCTTTACTCTCTATCTAACACCGTGCTGTACCTGTCCTGGGAGTGTTTGATGGGATCATTGTAGAGGAAGCTTTACTCTGTATCTAAGCCTGTGCTGTATCTGTCCTGGGAGGGTTTGATGGAGACAGTGTACAGTGAGCTTTACAATGTATCTAACCCCGTGCTGTATCTGTCCTGGGAGTGTTTGATGGGGACAGTGTAGAGGGATCTTTACTCTGTATCTAAACCCATGTTGTATCTGTCCTGGGAGTGTTTGATGGGGACAGTGTAGAGGGGGCTTTACTCTGTATCTAACCCCATGCTGTACCTGTCTTGGGAGTGTTTGATGGGGACAGTATAGAGGGAGCTTTACTCTCTATCTAACCCCGTGCTGTACCTGACCTGAGAGTGTATGATTGGGACAGTGTAGATGGAGCTTTACTCTGTATCTAACACAGAAATGTACCTGTCCTGGGAGTGTTTCACGGAGACAGTGTTGAGGGAGCTTTACTCTGTATCTAATCCCGTGCTGTATCTGTCCTGGGAGTGTTTGATGGAGACAGTGTAGAGGGAGCTTTACACTGTATCTAAACCTGTGCTGTACTTGCCCTGGGAGTGTTTGATGGGGACAGCATAGAGGGAGATTTGCTGCGTATCTAAAAACGTGCTGTACGCGTCCTGGGAGCGTTTGATGGGGACTGTGTAGAGGGAGCTTTACTTTGTATCTAACCCCGTGCTGTACCTGTCCTGGGACTGTTTGATGGGGACAGTGCAGAGGGCGCTTTACTCTGTATCTAACCCCATGCTTTACCTGCCATTGGGAGTGTTTCACAGGTACTGTGTAAAGGGAGCTTTACTCTGTATCTAACCCTTTGCTGTACGTGTCCTGGGAGTGTTTGATGAGGACAGTGTAGAGGGAGCTTTACTCTGTATCTAACCCCGTGCTGCAGCTGTTTTGGGAGAGTTTGATGGGGACAGTGAAGAGAGAGCTTTACTCTGTATCTAACCCCGTGCTGTACCTGTCCTGGGAGTGTTTGATGGAGACAGTGTAGAGGGAGCTTTACTCTCTTTGCAACCCCGTGCTGTACCTGTCCTGGGAGTGTTTGATGGGGACAGTGTAGAGGGAGCTTTACTCTGTATCTAACCCTTGGCTGTACGTGTCCTGGGAGTGTTTGATGAGGACAGTGTAGAGGGAGCTTTACTCTGTATCTAACCCCGTGCTGTACCTGTCCTGGGAGTGTTTGATAGGGACAGTGTAGAGGGAGCTTTACTCTGTATCTAGGCCCGTGCTGTACCTGTCCTGGGAGCGTTTGATGGGCACATTGTAGAGGGAGCTTTACTCTGTATCTAACCCCGTGCTGTATCTGTCCTGGGAGTGTTTGATGGGGACAGTGTAGAGGGAGCTTTACTCTGTATCTAACACCGTGCTGTATCTGTTCTTGGCGTGTTTGATGGGTCAGTGTTGAGGGAGCTTTACTCTGTATCTAACCCCGTGCTGCACCTGTCCTGGGAGTGTTTGATGGGGACAGTGTAGAGGGAGCTTTACTCTGTATCTAACCCCGTGCTGTACCTGTCCTGGGGGTGTTTGATGCGGACAGTGTAGAGGGAGCTTTACTCTGTATAACACACTATGCTGTACCTGGCATTGGGAGTGTTTGACGGGGACATTGTAAAGGAAGCTTTACTCTGCATCTAACCGCGTGCTGTATCTGTCCTGGGAGTGTTTGATGTGGACAGTGTAGAGGGAGCTTTACTCTGTATCTAACCCCGTGCTGTTAATGTCCTGGGAGTGTTTGATGGGAACATTGTAGGGGGTGCTTTACTCTGTATCTAAACCCATGCTGTATCTGTCCTGGGAGTGTTTGATGGAGACAGTGTAGAGGGAGCTTTACTCTGTATCTAACGCGGTGCTGTACCCGTCCTGGGAGTGTTTGATGGGGACAGTGTAGAGGGAGCTTTACTCTGTATCTAACCCCATACTGTACATGTCCTGGGAGTGTTTGATGGGGACAGTGTAGAGGGAGCTTTACTCTGTATCTAATCCCATGCTGTACCTGTCATGGGAGTGTTTGATGGGGACGGTGTAGAGGGAGCTTTACTCTGTATCTAACCCCGTGCTGTACCTGTCCTGGGAGTGTTTGATGGAGACAGTGTAGAGTGAGCTTTACTCTCTTTGTAACCCCGTGCTGTATCTGTCCTGGGAGTGTTTGATGGAGACAGTGTAGAGAGAACTTTACTCTGTATCTAATCCCGTGCTGTACCTGTCCTGGGAGTGTTTGAAGGGGACAGTGTACAGGGAGCTTTACTCTGTATCTAACCCCGTGCTGTACCTGTCCTGGGAGTGTTTGATGGGGACAGTGTAGAGGGAGCTTTACTCTGTATCTAACCCCGTGCTGTACCTGTCCTGGGAGTGATTGATGGGGACAGTGTAGAGGGAGCCTTACTCTGTATCTAACCCCGTGCTCTAACTGTCCTTGGAGTGTTTGATGGGGACAGTGTAGAGGGAGCTTTACACTGTATCTAACCCCGTGCTGTACCTGTCCTGGGAGTGTTTGATGGGGACAGTGTAGAGGGAGCTTTACTCTGTATAACACCCCATGCTGTACCTGCCATTGGGAATGTTTGACGGGGACATTGTAAAGGAAGCTTTACTCTGTATCTAAACCCATGCTGTATCTGTCCTGGGAGTGTTTGATGGGGACAGTATAGAGGGAGCTTTACTCTCTATCTAACACCGTGCTGTACCTGCCCTGGGAGTGTTTGATGGGATCATTGTAGAGGAAGCTTTACTCTGTATCTAAGCCTGTGCTGTATCTGTCCTAGGAGTGTTTGATGGAGACAGTGTACATTGAGCTTTACAATGTATCTAACCCCGTGCTGTACCTGTCCTGGGAGTGTTTGACGGGGACATTGTAAAGGAAGCTTTACTCTGTATCTAACCCCATGCTTTACCTGCCATTGGGAGTGTTTCACGGGTACAGTGTAAAGGGAGCTTTGCTCTGTATCTAACCCCGTGCTGTACCTGTCCTGGGAATGTTTGATAGGGACAGTGTAGAGGGAGCTTTACTCTGTATCTAACCCCATGCTGTACCTGTCCTGGGAGTGTTTGATGGGGAGTGTGTGGAGGGAGATTTACTCTGTACCTAACCCCATGCTGTACCTGTCCTGGGAGTGTTTGATGGGCCAGTGTAGAGGGAGCTTTACTCTGTATCTAACCCCGTGCTGTACCTGTCCTGGGAGTGTTTGATGGGAACAGTGTAGAGGGAGCTTTACTCTGTATCTAACCCCGTGCTGTACCTGTCCTGGGAGTGTTTGATGGGGACAGTGTAGAGGGAGCTTTACTCTGTATCTAACCCCGTGCTGTACCTGTCCTGGGAGTGTTTGATGGGGACAGTGTAGAGGGAGCTTTACTCTGTATCTAACCCCGTGCTGTACCTGTCCTGGGAGTGTTTGATGGGAACATTTTAGGGGGAGCTTTACTCAGTATCGAAACCAGTGCTGTATCTGTCCTGGGAGTGTTTGATGGTGACAGTGTAGAGGGAGCTTTATTCTCTTTGTAACCCCATGCTGTACCTGTCCTGGGAGTGTTTGATGGGGACACTGTAGAGGGAGCTTTACTCTGTATCTAACCCCGTCCTGTATCTGTCCTGGGAGTGTTTGATGGAGACAGTCTAAAGGGAGATTTACTCTGTATCTAAGCCCGTGCTGTACCTGTCCTGGGAGCATTTGATGGGCACATTGTAGAGGGAGCTTTACTCTGTATCTAACCCCGTGCTGTATCTGTCCTGGGAGTGTTTGATGGGGACAGTGTAGAGGGAGCTTTAATCTCTTTGTAACCCCGTGCTGTACCCGTCCGGGGAGTGTTTGATGGGAATATTTCAGGGTGATCTTTACTCTTTATCTAATCCCGTGCTGTACCTGTCATGGGAGAGTTTGATAGAGACAGTGCAGAGAGAGATTTACTCTCTTTGTAACCCCGTGCTGTATCTGTCCTGGGAGTGTTTGATGGAGACAGTGTCGAGGGAGCTTTACTCTGTATCTAACCCCGTGCTGTACCTGTCCTGGGAGTGTTTGATGGGGACAGTGTTGAGGGAGCCTTACTCTGTATCTAACCCCGTGCTCTAACTGTCCTGGGAGTGTTTGATGGGAACATTTTAGGGGGAGCTTTACTCTGCATCTAACCCCGTGCTGTATCTGTCTTGGGAGTGTTTGATGGAGACAAGTGTAGAGGGAGCTTTACTCTGTATCTAAGCCCGTGCTGTACCTGTCCTGGGAGCGTTTGATGGGCACATTGTAGAGGGAGCTTGACTCTGTATCTAACCCCGTGCTGTATCTGCCCAGGGAATGTTTGATGGAAACAGTGTAGAGGGAGCTTTAATCTCTTTGTAACCCCGTGCTGTACCTGTCCTGGGAGTGTTTGATGGGGACAGTGTAGAGGGAGCTTTACTCTGTATCTAACACCGTGCTGTACCTATCCTGGGAGTGTTTGATGGGGACAGTGTTGAGGGAACTTTACTCTGTATCTAATCCCGTGCTGTACCTGTCCTGGGAGTGTTTGAAGGGGACAGTGTACAGGCAGCTTTACTCAGTATCTAACCCTGTGCTGTACCTGTCATGGGAGTGTTTGATGGGGCAGCATAGAGGGAGCTTTACTCCGTATCTAACCCCGTGCTGTACCCGTCCTGGGAGTGTTTGATGGGGACAGTGTAGAGGGAGCTTTACTTTGTATCTAACCCTGTGCTGTACCTGTCCAGGGAGTGTTTGATGGGGACAGTGTAGAGGGAGCCTTACTCTGTATCTAACCCCGTGCTCTACCTGTATTGGGAGTGTTTGATGGGAATATTTCAGGGGGAGCTTTACTCTTTATCTAATCCCGTACTGTACCTGTCATGGGAGAGTTTGATAATGACAATGAAGAGAGAGATTTACTCTCTTTGTAACCCCGTGCTGTATCTGTCCTGGGAGTGTTTGATGGAGACAGTGTAGAGTGAGCTTTACCCTCTTTGTAACCCCGTGCTGTATCTGTCCTGGGAGTGTTTGATGGAGACAGTGTAGAGGCAGCTTTACTCTGTAACTAACCCCGTGCTGTACCTGTCCTGGGAGTGTTTGATGGGAACATTTTCGGGGGAGCTTTACTCTGTATCTAACCCCGTGCTGTATCTGTCCTGGGAGTGTTTGATGGAAACAGTGTAGAGGGAGCTTTAATCTCTATGTAACCCCGTGCTGTACCTGTCCTGGGAGTGTTTGAAGGGGACAGTGTACAGGGAGCTTTACTCAGTATCTAACCCTGCGCTGTACCTGGCCTGGGCTTGTTTGATGGGGACAGCACAGAGGGAGCTTTACTCCGTATCTAACCACGTGCTCTACTCGTCCTGGGAGTGTTTGATGGGGACAGTGTAGAGGGAGCTTTACTTTGTATCTAACCCCGTGCTGTACCTGTCCTGGGAGTGTTTGATGGAGACAGTGTAGAGGGAGCTTTTCTCTGTATCTAACCCCGTGCTGTACCTGTCCTGGGAACGTTTGATGGGGACAATGTAGAGGGAGCTTTACTCTGTATCTAACCCCATGCTTTACCTGCCATTGGGAGTGATTCACGGGTACAGTGTAAAGGGAGCTTTACTCTGTATCTAACCCCGTGCTGTAGCTGTCCTGGGAGAGTTTGATGGAGACAGTGTAGAGGGAGCTTAACGCTGTATCTAAGCCCGTGCTGTACCTGTCCTGGGAGTGTTTGATGGGGACAGTGTAGAGGGAGCTTTACTCTGTATCTAACCTCGTGCTGTACCTGACCTGGGAGTGTTTGATTGGGACAGTATAGATGGAGCTTTACTCTGTATCTAACCCAGTAATGTACCTGTCCTGGGAGTGTTTGATGGGACAGTGTAGAGGGAGCTTTACTCTGTATCTAACCCCGTGCTGTACCTGTCCTGGGGGTGTTTGATGGGGACAGTGTCGAGGGAGCTTTACTCTGTATAACACCCCATGCTGTACATGTCCTGGAGTGTTTGATTCGGACAGTGTAGAGGGACCTTTACTCTGTATCTAACCACGTGCTGTATCTGTCCTGGGAGTGTTTGATGGAGACAGTGTAGAGGGAGCTTTACTCTGTATCTAACCCCGTGCTGTATTTGTCCAGGGAGTGTTTGATGGAAACAGTGTAGAGGGAGCTTTAATCTCTTTGTAAGCCTGTGCTTTACCTGTCCTGGGAGTGTTTGATGGAGACAGTGTAGAGGGAGCTTTACTCTGTATCTAACCCCGTGCTGTATTTGTCCAGGGAGTGTTTGATGGAAACAGTGTAGAGGGAGCTTTAATCTCTTTGTAAGCCTGTGCTATACCTGTCCTGGGAGTGTTAGATGGGAATATTTCAGGGGGACCTTTACTCTTTATCTAATCCCGTGCTGTACCTGTCATGAGAGAGTTTGATGGAGACAGTGTAGAGGGAGCTTTACTCTGTATCTAACCCCGTGCTCTAACTGTCCTTGGAGTGTTTGATGGGAACATTTTAGGGGGAGCTTTACTCTGTATCTAACCCCGTGCTGTATCTGTCCTGGGAGTGTTTGATGGGGACAGTGTAGAGGGAGCTTTACTCTGTATCTAACACCATGCTGGACCTATCCTGGGACTGTTTGATGGGGACAGTGTTGAGGGAGCTTTACTCTGTATCTAATCCCGTGCTGTACCTGTCCTGGGAGTGTTTGATGGGGACAGTGTAGAGGGAGCTTTACTCCGTATCTAACCCCGTGCTGTACCTGTCCTGGGAGTGTTTGATGGGGACAGTGTAGAGGGAGCTTTACTTTGTATCTAACCCTGTGCTGTACCTGTCCAGGGAGTGTTTGATGGGGACAGTGTGGAGGGAGCCTTACTCTGTATCTAACCCCATGCTCTACCTGTATTGGGAGTGTTTGATGGGAACATTTTAGGGGGAGCTTTACTCTGTATCTAACCCCGTGCTGTATCTGTCCTGGGAGTGTTTGATGGAGACAGTGTAGAGGGAGCTTTAATCTCTATGTAACCCCGTGGTGTACCTGTCCTGGGAGTGTTTGATGGGGACAGTGTAGAGGGAGATTTACTCTGTATCTAACCCCGTGCTGTACCTGTCCTGGGAGTGTTTGATGGGGACAGTGTAGAGGGAGCTTTACTCTGTATCTAACCCCGTGCTGTACCTGTCTTGGGAGTGTTTGAAGGGGACAGTGTAGAGGGAGCTTTACTCAGTATCTAACCCTGTGCTGTACCTGTCCTGGGCGTGTTTGATGGGGACAGCACAGAGGGAGCTTTACTCCGTATCTAACCACATGCTCTACCCGTCCTGGGAGTGTTTGATGGGGACAGTGTAGAGGGAGCTTTACTTTGTATCTAACCCCGTGCTGTACCTGTCCTGGGAACGTTTGATGGGGACAGTGTAGAGGGAGCTTTACTCTGTATCGAACCCCATGCTTGACCTGCCATTGGGAGTGTTTCACGGGTACAGTGTAGAGGGAGCTTTACTCTGTATCTAACCCTTTGCTGTACGTGTCCTGGGAGTGTTTGATGAGGACAGTGTAGAGGGAGCTTTACTCTGTATCTAACCCCGTGCTGTATCTGTCCTGGGAGTGTTTGATGGGGACAGTGTAGAGGGAACTTTACTCTGTATCTAACACCGTGCTGTACCTGTTCTTGGCGTGTTTGATGGGTCAGTGTTGAGGGAGCTTTACTCTGTATCTAACCCCGTGCTGCACCTGTCCTGGGAGTGTTTGATGGGGACAGTGTAGAGGGAGCTTTACTCTGTATCTAACCCCGTGCTGTACCTGTCCTGGCGGTGTTTGATGGGGACAGTGTAGAGGGAGCTTTACTCTGTATAACACACTATGCTGTACCTGCCATTGGGAGTGTTTGACGGGGACATTGTAAAGGAAGCTTTACTCTGCATCTAACCGCGTGCTGTACCTGTCCTGGGAGTGTTTGATGGGGACAGTGTAGAGGGAGCTTTACTCTGTATCTAACCCCGTGCTGTTAATGTCCTGGGAGTGTTTGATGGGAACATTGTAGGGGGTGCTTTACTCTGTATCTAACCCCGTGCTGTATCTGTCCTGGGAGAGTTTGATGGAGACAGTGTAGAGGGAGCTTAACGCTGTATCTAAGCCCGTGCTGTACCTGTCCTGGGAGTGTTTGATGGGGACAGTGTAGAGGGAGCCTTACTCTGTATCTAACCCCGTGCTGTACCTGTCCTGGGACTGTTTGATGGGGACAGTGTAGAGGGAGCTTTACTCTGTATCTAACCCCGTGCTGTACCTGACCTGGGAGTGTTTGATTGGGACAGTATAGATGGAGCTTTACTCTGTATCTAACCCAATAATGTACCTGTCCTGGGAGTGTTTGATGGGGACAGTGTAGAGGGAGCTTTACTCTGTATCTAACCCCGTGCTGTACCTGTCCTGGGGGTGTTTGATGGGGACAGTGTCGAGGGAGCTTTACTCTGTATAACACCCCATGCTGTACCTGTCCTGGGAGTGTTTGATTCGGACAGTGTAGAGGGACCTTTACTCTGTATCTAACCACGTGCTGTATCTGTCCTGGGAGTGTTTGATGGAGACAGTGTAGAGGGAGCTTTACTCTGTATCTAACCCCGTGCTTTATCTGTCCTGGGCGTGTTTGATGGAGACAGTGTAGAGGGAGCTTTACTCTGTATCTAACCCCGTGCTGTACCTGTCCTGGGAGTGTTTGATGGGGACAGTGTAGAGGGAGCTTTACTCTGTATCTAACCCTGTGCTGTACCTTTCCTGGGAGTGTTTGATGGGGACAGTGTAGAGGGAGCTTTACTCTGTATCTAACCCCGTGCTGTACCTGACCTGGGAGTGTTTGATTGGGACAGTATAGATGGAGCTTTACTCTGTATCTAACCCAGTAATGTACCTGTCCTGGGAGTGTTTGATGGGGACAGTGTAGAGGGAGCTTTACTCTGTATCTAACCCCGTGCTGTACCTGTCCTGGGGGTGTTTGATGGGGACAGTGTCGAGGGAGCTTTACTCTGTATAACACCCCATGCTGTACCTGTCCTGGGAGTGTTTGATGGGGACAGTATAGAGGGAGCTTTACTCTGTATCTAACCCCATTCTGTACCTGCCCTCGGAGTGTGTGATAACCTTAATATCTATCCCTCCTCCCTAAAGGGGTGTGGAGGGTGTGTGATATTAAAGGGCTATGAATGTTACTTTCCTATCTAACTTTGTGCCAGCAAATTTAGCCATCATGCCTTCGGTCCCTTCATCCAAGCCATTTATACAAAATGTAAACATCTGAGACCTGAGCCCTGATCCCTGTGACACGCTTCCCATCACATCCTGCCAACCTGAAAAAGGCCCATTTATGTCTACTCCCTGCTTCCTGTTAGCGAGCCAATCTTCTATCCATGCCAGTGCGTTACCCCATTGACCATGAGTCCACAATAACCTTTGATGTGGCCCTTTATCAAATGCCCTCTGGAAATCTAAGTACAGCACATCCACCGGTTCACTTTTATCCACAGCACATGTGACTCCTTCAAAAAACTCCAATAAATTGGTTAAGCATGATTTCCCTTTCACAAAACCATGTTGACTCTGCCTGATGACCTTGAGCTTATCCCAATGCCCTACTATAGCTTCTTTAATAATAGCTTTGAACATATTCCCTGGGACATGTGCTGGGCTAACTGGTCCATAGTTTCCCGCTTTCTGTGCCCCCCACTTTTGAATAATGGAGTTATTTGCTATCTTCCAATCTCGTGGTACCTCCTCTGAATCGAAGGGGTTTTGGAAAATTAAAACCAATGCATCAACTAACTCACTAGATGTTTACACTCTAGCATGAAGCCCTTGTAGCCCGCAGCTCCAACAATTTACTCAGTACCACTTCTCTGATGGTTGTCATTTTCCTGAGTTCCTCCCTCCCTCCCTCCCTCCCTCCCTCCCTCCCTCCCTCCCTCCCTCCCATTTACCTGGTTTTAGCAGCATCAGCGGTGTGACTGGGAGGAGATGGGAGGGCAGAGGGTGATGGGGGGAGGGGGAGGGGACAGGGTGACGGGGGGAGGGGGAGAGGGTGACGGGGGGGTGGAGAGGGTGACGGGGGGAGGGGAGAGGGTGATGGGCGAGGGGGAGGGGAGGGGAGGGGAGGGGAAGGGGAGGGGGGTGACGGAGGAGGGGTGATGGGGGGAGGGGGAGGGAAGGGGTGATGGGGGGTGACGGGGGGGACGGAGTTGCGGGCGAGGGGGAGGGGGTTGGGGGGGGAACGGGGGGACGGGGAGGGGGGGGTGACGGGGAGGGGGGGGTGACGGGGAGGTGGGGGGGTGACGGGGAGGTGGGGGGGGGGACGGGGGGGGGGGGGGGAGGGGGAGGGAGTGGGGGGGGTGACGGGGAGGGGGGGTGACGGGGAGGGGGGGGGGAGGGGGGGGGACGGGGATGGGGGGAGGGGAGAGGGTGACGGGGGGGGGGTGACGGGGAGGGGGGTGACAGGGAGTGGAGGGGGGGACGGGGAGGGGAGGGTGACGGGGAGGGGACGGGGGGACGGGGAGGGGGGGAGGGGAGAGGGTGACGGGGAGGAGGTGACGGGGTGGGGGGGGACGAGGAGGGGGTGACAGGGAGTGGAGGGGGGGAAGGGGAGGGGGTGACGGGGAGGTGGGGGGGTGACGGGGAGGTGGGGGGGGGGACGGGGGGGGGGGGGGGAGGGGGAGGGAGTGGGGGGGTGACGGGGAGGGGGGGTGACGGGGAGGGGGGGGGAGGGGGGGGGGACGGGGATGGGGGGAGGGGAGAGGGTGACGGGGGGGGGGTGACGGGGGGGGGGAGGGGAGGGGAGGGGGGGAGGGGGAGGGGGGTGACGGGGAGGGGGGGGGTGACGGGGGGGGGAGGGGAGAGGGTGACGGGGAGGTGGGGGAGGGGAGGGGGGATGGGGAGGGGGTGACGGGGTGGGGAGGGGGGGGGGAGGGGGGAGGGGGGGGGGTGACGGGGAGGGGGTGACGGGGAGGAGGGGGGATGTGGAGGGGGAGGTGACGGGGAGGGGGGGAGGGGGAGGGGAGGTGACGGGGAGGGGAGGGGGCGGACGGGGAGGTGGGGGGTGACGGGGAGGGGGGGGGACGGGGGGGGGTGACGGGGAGGGGGTGACGGGGAGGAGGGGGGATGTGGAGGGGGAGGTGACGGGGAGGGGGGGAGGGGAGGGGAGGTGACGGGGAGGGGAGGGGGCGGACGGGGAGGTGGGGGGTGACGGGGAGGGGGGGGGGGGACGGGGGGGGGGGGTGACGGGGAGGGGGGGGGACGGGGGGGGGTGACGGGGAGGGGGGGGGAGGGGGAGGAGGGGGAGGGGAGGGGGGGACGGGGAGGGGAGGGGAGGGGGGGTGACGGGGAGGGGGGGACGGGGAGGGGGGGGCAGGGAGGGGGGGCAGGGAGGGGGGCAGGGAGGGGGAGGGGGGGATGGGGAGGGGGGGGGTGACGGGGAGGGGGGTGACAGGGAGTGGAGGGGGGGGAGGGGAGGGGGTGACGGGGAGGGGGGGGCAGG
>JANJGN010004192.1:0-35687 GCA_026770705.1 Isurus oxyrinchus
ACTCTGTTTGCATCTGTTTATCTCTGTTTAACTCTGTATGCCTCTGTTTAACTCTGTTTAACTCTGTTGAACTCTGTTTGTCTCTGTTGAACTCTGTTTTGCCTCTGTTTGCCCGTGTTTAACTCTGTTGAACTCTGTATGCCTCTGTTTAACACTGTTTTAACTCTGTTTGCTATCTGTTTAACTCTGTTATACTCTGTATGCCTCTGTTTAACTCCGTTTAACTCTGTATGCCTCTGTTTACCTCTGTTTCACTCTATTTCCCTCTGTTTGCCGTCTGTTTAACTCTGTTGAACGCTGTATGTCTCTGTTGAACTCTGTTTGCCTCTTTTTCAATCAATTTAACTCTATTTGCCTCTGTTTAATTCTGTTTAACTCTGTTTGCCACTGTTCAGCTCTATTTAACTCTGTTTGCCTCTGTTTTAACGCTGTTTAACTCTGTTTTGCCTCTGTTTCATTCTGTTTAACTCTGTTTGCCAGTGTTCAACTCTATTTAACTCTGTTTGCCTCTGTTTAACTCTGTTAAACTCTGTTTGCCCCCTGATTAACTCTATTTAACTCTGCTTGCCTCTGTTTAACGCTGTTTTAATTCTGTTTGCCTCTGTTTAACTCTGTGTAACTCTGTTTGCCTCTGTTTAACTCTGGTTATCTCTGTTTGCCTCTGTTCAAACTCTGTTTGCTTATGTTTAACTCTGTTTAACTCTGTTCGCCTCTCTTTACTCTGTTTAACTCTGTTTATCTCTGTTCAACTCTGTTTGCATCTGTTTAACTCTGTTGAACTCTTCTTGCCTCTGTTTAACTCTGTTTAGCTCTGTTTGCCTCTGTTTTTCTCTGTTTAACTCTGTTTGCCTCAGTATAATTCTGTTTAACTCTGTTTGCCTCTATTTAACTCTAATTAACTTTGTTTGCTATCTGTTTATCGCTGTGTAAATCTGTTTGCCTCTGTTTCACTCTGTTTAACTCTTTAATCCTCTCTTTAACTCTGTTGAACTATTTTTGCTCTGTTTAACTCTGTTTGCCTCTGTTTAACTCTGTTTGCCTCTTGTTTAACTCTATTTAACTCTGTTTGCCACTGTTTTAACGCTGTTTCACTCTGTTTGCCTCTGTATAACTCTGTTTGACTCAGTTTCCATCTGTTTCCCTCTGATTAACTCTGTTTAACTCTGTTGAACTCTGCTTGCCTACGTTTAACACTGTTTAAGCCTGTTCATCTCTCTTTACCTGTGTTTAACTCTGTTTAACTCTGTTTAACTCTGTTGAACTCTGATATCTCTGTTCAACTCTGTTTCCCTCTGTTTCAATCTATTTAACTCTGTTTGCCTCTGGTCAACTCTGTTTAACTCTGCCTGCCTCTGTTTAACTCTGTTTCACTCTGTTTCCCACTGTTTACCTCTGTTTAACTCGGTTTAACTCTGCTGAAATCTGTTTATATCTGTTGAACTCTGTTTGCCTCTGTTGAACTCGGTTTAACACTGTTTATCTCTGTTTAACACTGTTTGCCTCTGTGTTTACTCTGTTTAACTCTGTTTGCCTCTGTTCAACTCTGTTTAACTCTGTTTGCCTCGGTTTAATTCTGTTTCACTCTGTTTGCCTCTGTTGACATGTGTTTAACTCTGTTGAACTCTTTTTATCTCTGTTCAACTCTGTTTGCCTCTGTGTCAATCTATTTGACTCTGTTTGCCTCTGTTCAACTCTGTTTAAAGCTGTATGCCTCCGTCTAACTCTGGTTCACTCTGTTTCCCTCTGTTTGCCTCTGTTTAACTCTGTTTAACTCCGTAGAACTGTTTAACTCTGTTGAACTCTGTTTGCCTCTATTTAAATCTATTTAACTCTGTTTTTCTCTGATTAATTCTTTTTAACTATGTTTGCCACTGTTTAACTCTGGTTAACTCTGTTTGCCTCTGTTCAACTCTGTTGAACTCTGTTTGCTTATGTTTAACTCTGTTTAACTCTGTTCGCCTCTCTTTACCTCTGTTTAACTCTGTTTGTCTCTGTTTAACTCTGTTAACTCTGTTTGCCTCTGTTCAAATCTGTTTAACTCTGTTTGCCTCGGTTTAACTCTGTTTCACTTCGTTTCCATCTGTTTGCATGTGTTTAACTCTGTTGAACACTTTTTATCTCTGTTCAACTCTGTTTGCCTCTGTTTCAATCTATTTGACTCTGTATGCCTCTGTTCAACTCTGTTTAACTCTGTATGCCTCTGTTTAACTCTGTTAAACTCTGTTGAACTCTGTTTGTCTCTGTTGAACGCTGTTTGCCTCTGTTTGCCCGTGTTTAACTCTGTTGAACTCTGCATGCCTCTGTTTAACGCTGTTTAACTCTGATTGCATCTGTTTATCTCTGTTTAACTCTGTATGCCTCTGTTTAACTCTGCTTAACTCTGTATGCCTCTGTTTAACTCTGTTACACTCTGTTTCCCTCTGATTGCCCGTGTTTAACTGTGTTGAACTCAGTATGCATCTGATTAACTCTATTGAACTCTGTTTGCCTCTGTCGAGCTCTATTTAATTCTGTTTGCCTCTATTTCACTCGGCTAAACTTTGTTTGCCTCTGTTTAACTCTATTGAACTCTGTTTGCCTCTGTTTAACGCAGTTTAACTCTGTTTGCCTCTGTTTAACTCTTTTTAACTCTGTGTAACTCTGTTTGCCTCTGTTTAACTCTGGGTAACTCTGTTTGCCTCTGTTCAACTCTGTTGAACTCTGTTTGCTTATGTTTAACTCTGTTTAACTCTGTTCGCCTCTCTTTACCTCTGTTTAACTCTGTTTGTCTCTGTTTAACTAACTCTGTTTGCCTCTGTTCAAATCTGTTTAACTCTGTTTGCCTCGGTTTAACTCTGTTTCACTTCGTTTCCATCTGTTTGCATGTGTTTAACTCTGTTGAACACTTTTTTATCTCTGTTCAACTCTGTTTGCCTCTGTTTCAATCTATTTGACTCTGTATGCCTCTGTTCAACTCTGTTTAACTCTGTATGCCTCTGTTTAACTCTGTTAAACTCTGTTGAACTCTGTTTGTCTCTGTTGAACGCTGTTTGCCTCTGTTTGCCCGTGTTTAACTCTGTTGAACTCTGCATGCCTCTGTTTAACGCTGTTTAACTCTGATTGCATCTGTTTATCTCTGTTTAACTCTGTATGCCTCTGTTTAATCTCTGCTTAACTCTGTATGCCTCTGTTTAACTCTGTTACACTCTGTTTCCATCTGATTGCCCGTGTTTAACTGTGTTGAACTCAGTATGCATCTGATTAACTCTATTGAACTCTGTTTGCCTCTGTCGAACTCTATTTAATTTCTGTTTGCCTCTATTTCACTCGGCAAAACTTTGTTTGCCTCTGTTTAACTCTATTGAACTCTGTTTGCCTCTGTTTAACGCAGTTTAACTCTGTTTGCCTCTGTTTAACTCTTTTTAACTCTGTGTAACTCTGTTTGCCTCTGTTTAACTCTGGGTAACTCTGTTTGCCTCTGTTTCAACTCTGTTGAACTCTGTTTGCTTATGTTTAACTCTGTTTAACTCTGTTCGCCTCTCTTTACCTCTGTTTAACTCTGTTTATCTCTGTTTAACTGTGTTTGCCTCTGTATAACTCTGTTAACTCTGTTTGCCTCTGTTCAACTCTGTTTAACTCTGTTTTGCCTCGGTTTAATTCTGTTTCACTTAGTTTCCAACTGTTTACATGTGTTTAACTCTGTTGAACACTTTTTATCTTTGTTCAACTCTGTTTGCCTCTGTTTCAATCTATTTGACTCTGTATGCCTCTGTTCAACTCTGTTTAATGCTGTATGCCTCCGTCTAACTCTGTTTCACTCTGTTTCCTTCTGTTTGCCTCTGTTTAACTCTGTTTAACTCTGTTGAACTCTGTAAGCCTCTGTTTAACTCTGTTTCACTCTGTTTCCCTCTGATTGCCCGTGTTTAACTGTGTTGAACTCTGTTTGCCTCTGTGGAACTCTATTTCACTCTGTTTGCCTCTGTTTAACTCTGCTAAACTCTGTTTGCCTCTGTTTAACTCTGGTTAACTCTGTTTGCCGCTGTTCAACTCTGTTTAACTCTGTATACCTCTGTTTAACTCTGTTTAACTCTGTTGAACTCTGTTAGCCTCTGTTCAACTCTGTTTAACTCTGTTGAACTCTGTTTGACTCTGTTGAACTCTGTTTGCCCGTGTTTAACTCTGTTGAACTCTGTATGCCTCTGTTTAACGCTGTTTAACTCTGTTTGCATCTGTGTACCTCTGTTTAACTCTGTATGCCTCTGTTTAACTCTGTTTAACTCTGTATACCTCTGTTTTACTCTGTTTCACTCGCTTTGCATCTGTTTAACTCTGTTTGCCTCTGTTCAACTCTGTTTAACTCTGATTAACTCTGCTTGCTTCTGTTTACCTGTTTGCCTCTCTTTAACACTGTTTCACTCTGTTTGCCTCTGTTTAACTCTGTTTAAATCTGTTTGCCTCTGTTTAACTCTGTTTAACTCTGTTCGCCTCTCTTTGCCTCTGTTTCACTCTGTTTAACTCTGTTTACCTCTGTTCAGCTCTGTTTAACTCTGTTTGCCTCGGTTTAACTCTGTTTCCCTCTGTTACCCTCTGTTTACCAGTGCTTAAATCTGTTGAAATCTGTTTATCTCTGTTCAACTCTGTTTGCCTCTGTCTCAATCTATTTAACTCTGTTTGCCTCTGTTCAACTCTGTTTAACTCTGTATGCCTCTGTTTAACTCTGCTTAACTCTGTTGAACTCTGTTTGTCTCTGTTGAACTCTGTTTGCCTCTGTTTGCCCGTGTTTAACTCTGTTGAACTCTGTATGCCTCTGTTTAACGCTGTTTAACTCTGTTTGCATCTGTTTATCTCTGTTTAACTCTGTATGCCTCTGTTTAACTCTGTTGAACTATGTATGCCTCTGTTTAACTCTGTTTCACTTTGTTTCCCTCTGATTGCCCGTGTTTAACTGTGTTGAACTCTGTATGCCTCTGATTAACTCTATTGAACTCTGTTTGCCTCTGTCGAAATCTATTTAACTCTGTTTAACTCTGCTAATCTCTGTTTGCCTCTGTTTAACTCTGTTTAACTCTGTTTACCTCTGTTTAACTCTGTTGAACTCTGTATGCCTCTGTTTAACGCTGTTTAACTCTGTTTGCATCTGGTTATCTCTGTTTAACTCTGTATGCCTCTGTTTAACTCTGTTGAACTCTGTTTAACTCTGTTTCACTATGTTTCCCTCTGATTGCCCGTGTTTAACTGTGTTGAACTCTGTATGCCTCTGTCGAACTCTATTTAACGCTGTTTGCCTCTGTTTAACTCTGCTAAACTCTGTTTGCCTCTGTTTAACTCTGTTTGCCTCTGCTTAACGCTGTTTAACTCTGTTTGCCTCTGTTTAACTCTTTTTAACTCTGTGTAACTCTGTTTGCCTCTGTTTAACTCTGGTTAACTCTGTTTGCCTCTGTTCAACTCTGTTGAACTCTGTTTGCTTATGTTTAACTCTGTTTAACTCTGTTCACCTCTCTTTACCTCTGTTTAACTCTGTTTATCTCTGTATAACTCTGTTTGCCTCTGTTCAACTCTGTTTAACTCTGTTTGCCTCGGTTTAATTCTGTTTCACTTAGTTTCCATCTGTTTACATGTGTTTAACTCTGTTGAACACTTTTTATCTCTGTTCAACTCTGTTTGCCTCTGTTTCAATCTATTTGACTCTGTATGCCTCTGTTCAACTCTGTTTAACGCTGTATGCCTCCGTCTAACTCTGTTTCACTCTGTTTCCTTCTGTTTGCCTCTGTTTGCCTCTGTATAACTCTGTGTAACTCTGTTTGCCTCTGTTTAACTCTGGTTATCTCTGTTTGCCTCTGTTCAACTCTGTTGAACTCTGTTTGCTTATGTTTAACTCTGTTTAACTCTGTTCGCCTCTCTTTACCTCTGTTTAACTCTGTTTATCTCTGTTCAACTCTGTTTGCATCTGTTTAACTCTGTTGAACTCTTCTTGCCTCTGTTTAACTCTGTTTAGCTCTGTTTGCCTCTGTTTTTCTCTGTTTAACTCTGTTTGCCTCAGTTTAATTCTGTTTAACTCTGTTTGCCTCTATTTAACTCTATTTAACTTTGTTTGCTTCTGTTTATCGCTGTGTAAATCTGTTTGCCTCTGTTTCACTCTGTTTAACTCTTTAATCCTCTCTTTAACTCTGTTGAACTATTTTTGCCTCTGTTTAACTCTGTTTGCCTCTGTTTAACTCTGTTTGCCTCTGTTTAACTCTATTTAACTCTGTTTGCCACTGTTTAACGCTGTTTCACTCTGTTTGCCTCTGTATAACTCTGTTTGACTCAGTTTCCATCTGTTTCCCTCTGATTAACTCTGTTTAACTCTGTTGAACTCTGCTTGCCTACGTTTAACACTGTTTAAGCCTGTTCATCTCTCTTTACCTGTGTTTAACTCTGTTTAACTCTGTTTAACTCTGTTGAACTCTGATATCTCTGTTCAACTCTGTTTCCCTCTGTTTCAATCTATTTAACTCTGTTTGCCTCTGGTCAACTCTGTTTAACTCTGCCTGCCTCTGTTTAACTCTGTTTCACTCTGTTTCCCACTGTTTACCTCTGTTTAACTCGGTTTAACTCTGCTGAAATCTGTTTATATCTGTTGAACTCTGTTTGCCTCTGTTGAACTCGGTTTAACACTGTTTATCTCTGTTTAACACTGTTTGCCTCTGTTTACTCTGTTTAACTCTGTTTGCCTCTGTTCAACTCTGTTTAACTCTGTTTGCCTCGGTTTAATTCTGTTTCACTCTGTTTGCCTCTGTTGACATGTGTTTAACTCTGTTGAACTCTTTTTATCTCTGTTCAACTCTGTTTGCCTCTGTGTCAATCTATTTGACTCTGTTTGCCTCTGTTCAACTCTGTTTAAAGCTGTATGCCTCCGTCTAACTCTGGTTCACTCTGTTTCCCTCTGTTTGCCTCTGTTTAACTCTGTTTAACTCCGTAGAACTGTTTAACTCTGTTGAACTCTGTTTGCCTCTATTTCAATCTATTTAACTCTGTTTTTCTCTGATTAATTCTTTTTAACTATGTTTGCCACTGTTTAACTCTGGTTAACTCTGTTTGCCTCTGTTCAACTCTGTTGAACTCTGTTTGCTTATGTTTAACTCTGTTTAACTCTGTTCGCCTCTCTTTACCTCTGTTTAACTCTGTTTGTCTCTGTTTAACTCTGTTAACTCTGTTTGCCTCTGTTCAAATCTGTTTAACTCTGTTTGCCTCGGTTTAACTCTGTTTCACTTCGTTTCCATCTGTTTGCATGTGTTTAACTCTGTTGAACACTTTTTATCTCTGTTCAACTCTGTTTGCCTCTGTTTCAATCTATTTGACTCTGTATGCCTCTGTTCAACTCTGTTTAACTCTGTATGCCTCTGTTTAACTCTGTTAAACTCTGTTGAACTCTGTTTGTCTCTGTTGAACGCTGTTTGCCTCTGTTTGCCCGTGTTTAACTCTGTTGAACTCTGTATGCCTCTGTTTAACGCTGTTTAACTCTGATTGCATCTGTTTATCTCTGTTTAACTCTGTATGCCTCTGTTTAACTCTGCTTAACTCTGTATGCCTCTGTTTAACTCTGTTACACTCTGTTTCCCTCTGATTGCCCGTGTTTAACTGTGTTGAACTCTGTATGCCTCTGATTAACTCTATTGAACTCTGTTTGCCTCTGTCGAACTCTATTTAATTCTGTTTGCCTCTATTTCACTCGGCTAAACTTTGTTTGCCTCTGTTTAACGCAGTTTAACTCTGTTTGCCTCTGTTTAACTCTTTTTAACTCTGTGTAACTCTGTTTGCCTCTGTTTAACTCTGGTTAACTCTGTTTGCCTCTGTTCAACTCTGTTGAACTCTGTTTGCTTATGTTTAACTCTGTTTAACTCTGTTCGCCTCTCTTTACCTCTGTTTAACTCTGTTTATCTCTGTTTAACTCTGTTTGCCTCTGTTTAACTCTGTTAACTCTGTTTGCCTCTGTTCAACTCTGTTTAACTCTGTTTGCCTCGGTTTAATTCCGTTTCACTTAGTTTCCATCTGTTTACATGTGTTTAACTCTGTTGAACACTTTTTATCTTTGTTCAACTCTGTTTGCCTCTGTTTCAATCTATTTGACTCTGTATGCCTCTGTTCAACTCTGTTTAATGCTGTATGCCTCCGTCTAACTCTGTTTCACACTGTTTCCTTCTGTTTGCCTCTGTTTAACTCTGTTTAACTCTGTTGAACTTGTATGCCTCTGTTTAACTCTGTTTCACTCTGTTTCCCTCTGATTGCCCGTGTTTAACTGTGTTGAACTCTGTATGCCTCTGATTAACTCTATTGAACTCTGTTTGCCTCTGTGGAACTCTATTTCACTCTGTTTGCATCTGTTTAACTCTGCTAAACTCTGTTTGCCTCTGTTTAACTCTATTTAACTCTGTTTGCCTCTGTTTAACGCTGTTTAACTCTGTTTGCCTCTGTTTAACTCTGGTTAACTCTGTTTGCCTCTGTTCAACTCTGTTTAACTCTGTATACCTCTGTTTAACTCTGTTTAACTCTGTTGAACTCTGTTTGCCTCTGTTTAACTCTGTTTAACTCTGTTGAACTCTGTTTGACTCTGTTGAACTCTGTTTGCCCGTGTTTAACTCTGTTGAACTCTGTATGCCTCTGTTTAACTCTGTTGAACTCTGTTTGCATCTGTGTACCTCTGTTTAACTCTGTATACCTCTGTTTTACTCTGTTTCACTCGCTTTGCATCTGTTTAACTCTGTTTGCCTCTGTCCAACTCTGTTTAACTCTGTTTAACTCTACTTGCTTCTGTTTACCTGTTTGCCTCTCTTTAACACTGTTTCACTCTGTTTGCCTCTGTTTAACTCTGTTTACCTCTTTTTGCCTCTGTTCAACTCTGTTTAACGCTGTATGCCTCCGTCTAACTCTGTTTCACTCTGTTTCCTTCTGTTTGCCTCTGTTTAACTCTGTTTAACTCTGTTGAACTCAGTTTATCTCTGTTGAACTCTGTTTGCCTCTGGTTAACTCTGTTTAACTCTGCATGCCTCTGTTTCACTCTATTGAACACTGTTTGCCTCTTTTGAACTCTGTTTACCTCTTTGTGCCATGTTCAACTCTGTTTAAATCTGTATGCCTCTGTTTAACTCTGTTTAACTCTGTTTGCCTCTGTTTAACTCTATTTAACTCTGCTTGCCTCTCTTTAACGCTGTTAAACTCTGTTTGCCTCTGTTTAACTCTGTTTCACTCAGTTTCCATCTGTTTCCCTCTGTTTAACTCTGATTAACTCTGTTGAACTCTGCTTGCCTATGTTTAACTCTGTTTAACTCTGTTCGTCTCTCTTTACCTCTGCTTAACTCTGTTTAAATCTGTTTAACTCCGTTTGCCTCTGTTTAACTCTGTTTAACTCTGTTTAACGCTGTTTGCCTCGGTTTTACTCTGTTTCACTCCGTTTCCATCTGTTTCCCTGTGTTTAACTCTATTTAACTCTGTTGAACTCTGCTTGCCTCTGTTTAACTCTGTTTAACTCTGTTCGCCTCTCTTTGCCTCTGTTTCACTCTGTTTAACTCTGTTTACCTCTGTTCAGCTCTGTTTAACTCTGTTTGCCTCGGTTTAACTCTGTTTCCCTCTCTTACCCTCTGTTTACCAGTGCTTAAATCTGCTGAAATCTGTTTATTTCTGTTCAACTCTGTTTGCCTCTGTCTCAATCTATTTAACTCTGTTTGCCTCTGTTCAACTCTGTTTAACTCTGTATGCCTCTGTTTAACTCTGCTTAACTCTGTTGAACTCTGTTTGTCTCTGTTTGCCTCTGTTTGCCTCTGTTTGCCCGTGTTTAACTCTGTTGAACTCTGTATGCCTCTGTTTAACGCTGTTTAACTCTGTTTGCATCTGTTTATCTCTGTTTAACTCTGTATGCCTCTGTTTAACTCTGTTGAACTATGTATGCCTCTGTTTAACTCTGTTCCACTCTGTTTCCCTCTGATTGCCCGTGTTTAACTGTGTTGAACTCTGTATGCCTCTGATTAACTCTATTGAACTCTGTTTGCCTCTGTCGAACTCTATTTAACTCTGTTTAACTCTGCTAAACTCTGTTTGCCTCTGTTTAACTCTGTTTAACTCTGTTTACCTCTGTTTAACTCTGTTGAACTCTGTATGCCTCTGTTTAACGCTGTTTAACTCTGTTTGCATCGGGTTATCTCTGTTTAACTCTGTATGCCTCTGTTTAACTCTGTTGAACTCTGTTTAACTCTGTTTCACTCTGTTTCCCTCTGATTGCCCGTGTTTAACTGTGTTGAACTCTGTATGCCTCTGTCGAACTCTATTTAACGCTGTTTGCCTCTGTTTAACTCTGCTAAACTCTGTTTGCCTCTGTTTAACTCTGTTTGCCTCTGTTTAACGCTGTTTAACTCTGTTTGCCTCTGTTTAACTCTTTTTAACTCTGTGTAACTCTGTTTGCCTCTGTTTAACTCTGGTTAACTCTGTTTGCCTCTGTTCAACTCTGTTGAACTCTGTTTGCTTATGTTTAACTCTGTTTAACTCTGTTCGCCTCTCTTTACCTCTGTTTAGCTCTGTTTATCTCTGTTTAACTCTGTTTGCCTCTGTTCAACTCTGTTTAACTCTGTTTCCCTCGGTTTAATTCTGTTTCACTTAGTTTCCATCTGTTTACATGTGTTTAACTCTGTTGAACACTTTTTATCTCTGTTCAACTCTGTTTGCCTCTGTTTCAATCTATTTGACTCTGTATGCCTCTGTTCAACTCTGTTTAACGCTGTATGCCTCCGTCTAACTCTGTTTCACTCTGTTTCCTTCTGGTTGCATCTGTTTGATTCTGTTTAACTCTGTTGAACTCTGTATGCCTCTGTTTAACTCTGTTTCACTCTGTTTCCCTCTGATTGCCCGTGTTTAACTGTGTTGAACTCTGTATGCCTCTGATTAACTCTATTGATCTCTGTTTGCCTCTGTCGAACTCTATTTCACTCTGTTTGCCTCTGTTTAACTCTGCTAAACTCTGTTTGCCTCTGTTTAACTCTATTTAACTCTGTTTAACTCTGTTTAACGCTGTTTAACTCTGTTTGCCTCTGTTTAACTCTGGTTAACTCTGTTTGCCTCTGTTCAACTCTGTTGAACTCTGTTTGCTTATGTTTAACTCTGTTTAACTCTGTTCGCCTTTTCTTTACCTCTGTTTAACTCTGTTTATCTCTGTTTAAATCTGTTTGCCTCTGTTCAACTCTGTTGAACTCTGTTTGCTTATGTTTAACTCTGTTTAACTCTGTTCGCCTCTCTTTACCTCTGTTTAACTCTGTTAACTCTGTTTGCCTCTGTTCAACTCTGTTTAACTCTGTTTGCCTCGGTTTAACTCTGTTTCACTTAGTTTCCATCTGTTTACATGTGTTTAACTCTGTTGAACACTTTTTATCTCTGTTCAACTCTGTTTGCCTCTGTTTCAATCTATTTGACTCTGTATGCCTCTGTTCAACTCTGTTTAACGCTGTATGCCTCCGTCTAACTCTGTTTCACTCTGTTTCCTTCTGTTTGCCTCTGTTTAACTCTGTTTAACTCTGTTGAACTCAGTTTATCTCTGTTGAACTCTGTTTGCCTCTGGTTAACTCTGTTTAACTCTGCATGCCTCTGTTTCACTCTATTGAACACTGTTTGCCTCTTTTGAACTCTGTTTACCTCTTTGTGCCATGTTCAACTCTGTTTAAATCTGTATGCCTCTGTTTAACTCTGTTTAACTCTGTTTGCCTCTGTTTAACTCTATTTCACTCTGCTTGCCTCTCTTTAACGCTGTTAAACTCTGTTTGCCTCTGTTTAACTCTGTTTCACTCAGTTTCCATCTGTTTCCCTCTGTTTAACTCTGATTAACTCTGTTGAACTCTGCTTGCCTATGTTTAACTCTGTTTAACTCTGTTCGTCTCTCTTTACCTCTGCTTAACTCTGTTTAAATCTGTTTACCTCTGTTCAGCTCTGTTTAACTCTGTTTGCCTCGGTTTAACTCTGTTTCCCTCTCTTACCCTCTGTTTACCAGTGCTTAAATCTGCTGAAATCTGTTTATCTCTGTTCAACTCTGTTTGCCTCTGTCTCAATCTATTTAACTCTGTTTGCCTCTGTTCAACTCTGTTTAACTCTGTATGCCTCTGTTTAACTCTGCTTAACTCTGTTGAACTCTGTTTGTCTCTGTTTGCCTCTGTTTGCCTCTGTTTGCCCATGTTTAACTCTGTTGAACTCTGTATGCCTCTGTTTAACGCTGTTTAACTCTGTTTGCATCTGTTTATCTCTGTTTGACTCTGTATGCCTCTGTTTAACTCTGTTGAACTATGTATGCCTCTGTTTAACTCTGTTTCACTCTGTTTCCCTCTGATTGCCCGTGTTTAACTGTGTTGAACTCTGTATGCCTCTGATTAACTCTATTGAACTCTGTTTGCCTCTGTCGAAATCTATTTAACTCTGTTTAACTCTGCTAAACTCTGTTTGCCTCTGTTTAACTCTGTTTAACTCTGTTTACCTCTGTTTAACTCTTTTTAACTCTGTGTAACTCTGTTTGCCTCTGTTTAACTCTATTGAACTCTGTTTGCCTCTGTTTAACGCAGTTTAACTCTGTTTGCCTCTGTTTAACTCTTTTTAACTCTGTGTAACTCTGTTCGCCTCTGTTTAACTCTGGGTAACTCTGTTTGCCTCTGTTCAACTCTGTTGAAATCTGTTTGCTTATGTTTAACTCTGTTTAACTCTGTTCGCCTCTCTTTACCTCTGTTTAACTCTGTTTATCTCTGTTTAACTGTGTTTGCCTCTGTATAACTCTGTTAACTCTGTTTGCCTCTGTTCAACTCTGTTTAACTCTGTTTGCCTCGGTTTAATTCTGTTTCACTTAGTTTCCAACTGTTTACATGTGTTTAACTCTGTTGAACACTTTTTATCTTTGTTCAACTCTGTTTGCCTCTGTTTCAATCTATTTGACTCTGTATGCCTCTGTTCAACTCTGTTTAATGCTGTATGCCTCCGTCTAACTCTGTTTCACTCTGTTTCCTTCTGTTTGCCTCTGTTTAACTCTGTTTAACTCTGTTGAACTCTGTAAGCCTCTGTTTAACTCTGTTTCACTCTGTTTCCCTCTGATTGCCCGTGTTTAACTGTGTTGAACTCTGTTTGCCTCTGTGGAACTCTATTTCACTCTGTTTGCCTCTGTTTAACTCTGCTAAACTCTGTTTGCCTCTGTTTAACTCTATTTAACTCTGTTTGCCTCTGTTTAACGCTGTTTAACTCTGTTTGCCTCTGTTTAACTCTGGTTAACTCTGTTTGCCGCTGTTCAACTCTGTTTAACTCTGTATACCTCTGTTTAACTCTGTTTAACTCTGTTGAACTCTGTTTGCCTCTGTTCAACTCTGTTTAACTCTGTTGAACTCTGTTTGACTCTGTTGAACTCTGTTTGCCCGTGTTTAACTCTGTTGAACTCTGTATGCCTCTGTTTAACGCTGTTTAACTCTGTTTGCATCTGTGTACCTCTGTTTAACTCTGTATGCCTCTGTTTAACTCTGTTTAACTCTGTATACCTCTGTTTTACTCTGTTTCACTCGCTTTGCATCTGTTTAACTCTGTTTGCCTCTGTTCAACTCTGTTTAACTCTGATTAACTCTGCTTGCTTCTGTTTACCTGTTTGCCTCTCTTTAACACTGTTTCACTCTGTTTGCCTCTGTTTAACTCTGTTTAAATCTGTTTGCCTCTGTTTAACTCTGTTTAACTCTGTTCGCCTCTCTTTGCCTCTGTTTCACTCTGTTTAACTCTGTTTACCTCTGTTCAGCTCTGTTTAACTCTGTTTGCCTCGGTTTAACTCTGTTTCCCTCTGTTACCCTCTGTTTACCAGTGCTTAAATCTGTTGAAATCTGTTTATCTCTGTTCAACTCTGTTTGCCTCTGTCTCAATCTATTTAACTCTGTTTGCCTCTGTTCAACTCTGTTTAACTCTGTATGCCTCTGTTTAACTCTGTTTAACTCTGTTGAACTCTGTTTGTCTCTGTTTGCCTCTGTTTGCCTCTGTTTGCCCGTGTTTAACTCTGTTGAACTCTGTATGCCTCTGTTTAACGCTGTTTAACTCTGTTTGCATCTGTTTATCTCTGTTTAACTCTGTATGCCTCTGTTTAACTCTGTTGAACTATGTATGCCTCTGTTTAACTCTGTTTCACTTTGTTTCCCTCTGATTGCCCGTGTTTAACTGTGTTGAACTCTGTATGCCTCTGATTAACTCTATTGAACTCTGTTTGCCTCTGTCGAACTCTATTTAACTCTGTTTAACTCTGCTAATCTCTGTTTGCCTCTGTTTAACTCTGTTTAACTCTGTTTACCTCTGTTTAACTCTGTTGAACTCTGTATGCCTCTGTTTAACGCTGTTTAACTCTGTTTGCATCTGGTTATCTCTGTTTAACTCTGTATGCCTCTGTTTAACTCTGTTGAACTCTGTTTAACTCTGTTTCACTCTGTTTCCCTCTGATTGCCCGTGTTTAACTGTGTTGAACTCTGTATGCCTCTGTCGAACTCTATTTAACGCTGTTTGCCTCTGTTTAACTCTGCTAAACTCTGTTTGCCTCTGTTTAACTCTGTTTGCCTCTGCTTAACGCTGTTTAACTCTGTTTGCCTCTGTTTAACTCTTTTTAACTCTGTGTAACTCTGTTTGCCTCTGTTTAACTCTGGTTAACTCTGTTTGCCTCTGTTCAACTCTGTTGAACTCTGTTTGCTTATGTTTAACTCTGTTTAACTCTGTTCACCTCTCTTTACCTCTGTTTAACTCTGTTTATCTCTGTTTAACTCTGTTTGCCTCTGTTCAACTCTGTTTAACTCTGTTTGCCTCGGTTTAATTCTGTTTCACTTAGTTTCCATCTGTTTACATGTGTTTAACTCTGTTGAACACTTTTTATCTCTGTTCAACTCTGTTTGCCTCTGTTTCAATCTATTTGACTCTGTATGCCTCTGTTCAACTCTGTTTAACGCTGTATGCCTCCGTCTAACTCTGTTTCACTCTGTTTCCTTCTGTTTGCCTCTGTTTGCCTCTGTATAACTCTGTGTAACTCTGTTTGCCTCTGTTTAACTCTGGTTATCTCTGTTTGCCTCTGTTCAACTCTGTTGAACTCTGTTTGCTTATGTTTAACTCTGTTTAACTCTGTTCGCCTCTCTTTACCTCTGTTTAACTCTGTTTATCTCTGTTCAACTCTGTTTGCATCTGTTTAACTCTGTTGAACTCTTCTTGCCTCTGTTTAACTCTGTTTAGCTCTGTTTGCCTCTGTTTTTCTCTGTTTAACTCTGTTTGCCTCAGTTTAATTCTGTTTAACTCTGTTTGCCTCTATTTAACTCTATTTAACTTTGTTTGCTTCTGTTTATCGCTGTGTAAATCTGTTTGCCTCTGTTTCACTCTGTTTAACTCTTTAATCCTCTCTTTAACTCTGTTGAACTATTTTTGCCTCTGTTTAACTCTGTTTGCCTCTGTTTAACTCTGTTTGCCTCTGTTTAACTCTATTTAACTCTGTTTGCCACTGTTTAACGCTGTTTCACTCTGTTTGCCTCTGTATAACTCTGTTTGACTCAGTTTCCATCTGTTTCCCTCTGATTAACTCTGTTTAACTCTGTTGAACTCTGCTTGCCTACGTTTAACACTGTTTAAGCCTGTTCATCTCTCTTTACCTGTGTTTAACTCTGTTTAACTCTGTTTAACTCTGTTGAACTCTGATATCTCTGTTCAACTCTGTTTCCCTCTGTTTCAATCTATTTAACTCTGTTTGCCTCTGGTCAACTCTGTTTAACTCTGCCTGCCTCTGTTTAACTCTGTTTCACTCTGTTTCCCACTGTTTACCTCTGTTTAACTCGGTTTAACTCTGCTGAAATCTGTTTATATCTGTTGAACTCTGTTTGCCTCTGTTGAACTCGGTTTAACACTGTTTATCTCTGTTTAACACTGTTTGCCTCTGTTTACTCTGTTTAACTCTGTTTGCCTCTGTTCAACTCTGTTTAACTCTGTTTGCCTCGGTTTAATTCTGTTTCACTCTGTTTGCCTCTGTTGACATGTGTTTAACTCTGTTGAACTCTTTTTATCTCTGTTCAACTCTGTTTGCCTCTGTGTCAATCTATTTGACTCTGTTTGCCTCTGTTCAACTCTGTTTAAAGCTGTATGCCTCCGTCTAACTCTGGTTCACTCTGTTTCCCTCTGTTTGCCTCTGTTTAACTCTGTTTAACTCCGTAGAACTGTTTAACTCTGTTGAACTCTGTTTGCCTCTATTTCAATCTATTTAACTCTGTTCTTCTCTGATTAATTCTTTTTAACTATGTTTGCCACTGTTTAACTCTGGTTAACTCTGTTTGCCTCTGTTCAACTCTGTTGAACTCTGTTTGCTTATGTTTAACTCTGTTTAACTCTGTTCGCCTCTCTTTACCTCTGTTTAACTCTGTTTGTCTCTGTTTAACTCTGTTAACTCTGTTTGCCTCTGTTCAAATCTGTTTAACTCTGTTTGCCTCGGTTTAACTCTGTTTCACTTCGTTTCCATCTGTTTGCATGTGTTTAACTCTGTTGAACACTTTTTATCTCTGTTCAACTCTGTTTGCCTCTGTTTCAATCTATTTGACTCTGTATGCCTCTGTTCAACTCTGTTTAACTCTGTATGCCTCTGTTTAACTCTGTTAAACTCTGTTGAACTCTGTTTGTCTCTGTTGAACGCTGTTTGCCTCTGTTTGCCCGTGTTTAACTCTGTTGAACTCTGTATGCCTCTGTTTAACGCTGTTTAACTCTGATTGCATCTGTTTATCTCTGTTTAACTCTGTATGCCTCTGTTTAACTCTGCTTAACTCTGTATGCCTCTGTTTAACTCTGTTACACTCTGTTTCCCTCTGATTGCCCGTGTTTAACTGTGTTGAACTCTGTATGCCTCTGATTAACTCTATTGAACTCTGTTTGCCTCTGTCGAACTCTATTTAATTCTGTTTGCCTCTATTTCACTCGGCTAAACTTTGTTTGCCTCTGTTTAACTCTATTGAACTCTGTTTGCCTCTGTTTAACGCAGTTTAACTCTGTTTGCCTCTGTTTAACTCTTTTTAACTCTGTGTAACTCTGTTTGCCTCTGTTTAACTCTGGTTAACTCTGTTTGCCTCTGTTCAACTCTGTTGAACTCTGTTTGCTTATGTTTAACTCTGTTTAACTCTGTTCGCCTCTCTTTACCTCTGTTTAACTCTGTTTATCTCTGTTTAACTCTGTTTGCCTCTGTTTAACTCTGTTAACTCTGTTTGCCTCTGTTCAACTCTGTTTAACTCTGTTTGCCTCGGTTTAATTCCGTTTCACTTAGTTTCCATCTGTTTACATGTGTTTAACTCTGTTGAACACTTTTTATCTTTGTTCAACTCTGTTTGCCTCTGTTTCAATC
The DNA here is from genome assembly GCA_026770705.1 of Isurus oxyrinchus. NCBI lineage: Eukaryota > Metazoa > Chordata > Chondrichthyes > Lamniformes > Lamnidae > Isurus > Isurus oxyrinchus. Next base: position 17,348 of record JANJGN010004192.1, read on the forward strand.
TATTTGACTCTGTATGCCTCTGTTCAACTCTGTTTAATGCTGTATGCCTCCGTCTAACTCTGTTTCACACTGTTTCCTTCTGTTTGCCTCTGTTTAACTCTGTTTAACTCTGTTGAACTTGTATGCCTCTGTTTAACTCTGTTTCACTCTGTTTCCCTCTGATTGCCCGTGTTTAACTGTGTTGAACTCTGTATGCCTCTGATTAACTCTATTGAACTCTGTTTGCCTCTGTGGAACTCTATTTCACTCTGTTTGCATCTGTTTAACTCTGCTAAACTCTGTTTGCCTCTGTTTAACTCTATTTAACTCTGTTTGCCTCTGTTTAACGCTGTTTAACTCTGTTTGCCTCTGTTTAACTCTGGTTAACTCTGTTTGCCTCTGTTCAACTCTGTTTAACTCTGTATACCTCTGTTTAACTCTGTTTAACTCTGTTGAACTCTGTTTGCCTCTGTTTAACTCTGTTTAACTCTGTTGAACTCTGTTTGACTCTGTTGAACTCTGTTTGCCCGTGTTTAACTCTGTTGAACTCTGTATGCCTCTGTTTAACTCTGTTGAACTCTGTTTGCATCTGTGTACCTCTGTTTAACTCTGTATGCCTCTGTTTAACTCTGTTTAACTCTGTATACCTCTGTTTTACTCTGTTTCACTCGCTTTGCATCTGTTTAACTCTGTTTGCCTCTGTCCAACTCTGTTTAACTCTGTTTAACTCTGCTTGCTTCTGTTTACCTGTTTGCCTCTCTTTAACACTGTTTCACTCTGTTTGCCTCTGTTTAACTCTGTTTACCTCTTTTTGCCTCTGTTCAACTCTGTTTAACGCTGTATGCCTCCGTCTAACTCTGTTTCACTCTGTTTCCTTCTGTTTGCCTCTGTTTAACTCTGTTTAACTCTGTTGAACTCAGTTTATCTCTGTTGAACTCTGTTTGCCTCTGGTTAACTCTGTTTAACTCTGCATGCCTCTGTTTCACTCTATTGAACACTGTTTGCCTCTTTTGAACTCTGTTTACCTCTTTGTGCCATGTTCAACTCTGTTTAAATCTGTATGCCTCTGTTTAACTCTGTTTAACTCTGTTTGCCTCTGTTTAACTCTATTTAACTCTGCTTGCCTCTCTTTAACGCTGTTAAACTCTGTTTGCCTCTGTTTAACTCTGTTTCACTCAGTTTCCATCTGTTTCCCTCTGTTTAACTCTGATTAACTCTGTTGAACTCTGCTTGCCTATGTTTAACTCTGTTTAACTCTGTTCGTCTCTCTTTACCTCTGCTTAACTCTGTTTAAATCTGTTTAACTCCGTTTGCCTCTGTTTAACTCTGTTTAACTCTATTTAACGCTGTTTGCCTCGGTTTTACTCTGTTTCACTCCGTTTCCATCTGTTTCCCTGTGTTTAACTCTATTTAACTCTGTTGAACTCTGCTTGCCTCTGTTTAACTCTGTTTAACTCTGTTCGCCTCTCTTTGCCTCTGTTTCACTCTGTTTAACTCTGTTTACCTCTGTTCAGCTCTGTTTAACTCTGTTTGCCTCGGTTTAACTCTGTTTCCCTCTCTTACCCTCTGTTTACCAGTGCTTAAATCTGCTGAAATCTGTTTATTTCTGTTCAACTCTGTTTGCCTCTGTCTCAATCTATTTAACTCTGTTTGCCTCTGTTCAACTCTGTTTAACTCTGTATGCCTCTGTTTAACTCTGCTTAACTCTGTTGAACTCTGTTTGTCTCTGTTTGCCTCTGTTTGCCTCTGTTTGCCCGTGTTTAACTCTGTTGAACTCTGTATGCCTCTGTTTAACGCTGTTTAACTCTGTTTGCATCTGTTTATCTCTGTTTAACTCTGTATGCCTCTGTTTAACTCTGTTGAACTATGTATGCCTCTGTTTAACTCTGTTCCACTCTGTTTCCCTCTGATTGCCCGTGTTTAACTGTGTTGAACTCTGTATGCCTCTGATTAACTCTATTGAACTCTGTTTGCCTCTGTCGAACTCTATTTAACTCTGTTTAACTCTGCTAAACTCTGTTTGCCTCTGTTTAACTCTGTTTAACTCTGTTTACCTCTGTTTAACTCTGTTGAACTCTGTATGCCTCTGTTTAACGCTGTTTAACTCTGTTTGCATCGGGTTATCTCTGTTTAACTCTGTATGCCTCTGTTTAACTCTGTTGAACTCTGTTTAACTCTGTTTCACTCTGTTTCCCTCTGATTGCCCGTGTTTAACTGTGTTGAACTCTCTATGCCTCTGTCGAACTCTATTTAACGCTGTTTGCCTCTGTTTAACTCTGCTAAACTCTGTTTGCCTCTGTTTAACTCTGTTTGCCTCTGTTTAACGCTGTTTAACTCTGTTTGCCTCTGTTTAACTCTTTTTAACTCTGTGTAACTCTGTTTGCCTCTGTTTAACTCTGGTTAACTCTGTTTGCCTCTGTTCAACTCTGTTGAACTCTGTTTGCTTATGTTTAACTCTGTTTAACTCTGTTCGCCTCTCTTTACCTCTGTTTAACTCTGTTTATCTCTGTTTAACTCTGTTTGCCTCTGTTCAACTCTGTTTAACTCTGTTTCCCTCGGTTTAATTCTGTTTCACTTAGTTTCCATCTGTTTACATGTGTTTAACTCTGTTGAACACTTTTTATCTCTGTTCAACTCTGTTTGCCTCTGTTTCAATCTATTTGACTCTGTATGCCTCTGTTCAACTCTGTTTAACGCTGTATGCCTCCGTCTAACTCTGTTTCACTCTGTTTCCTTCTGGTTGCCTCTGTTTGACTCTGTTTAACTCTGTTGGACTCTGTTTCCCTCTGATTGCCCGTGTTTAACTGTGTTGAACTCTGTATGCCTCTGATTAACTCTATTGATCTCTGTTTGCCTCTGTCGAACTCTATTTCACTCTGTTTGCCTCTGTTTAACTCTGCTAAACTCTGTTTGCCTCTGTTTAACTCTATTTAACTCTGTTTGCCTCTGTTTAACGCTGTTTAACTCTGTTTGCCTCTGTTTAACTCTGGTTAACTCTGTTTGCCTCTGTTCAACTCTGTTGAACTCTGTTTGCTTATGTTTAACTCTGTTTAACTCTGTTCGCCTTTTCTTTACCTCTGTTTAACTCTGTTTATCTCTGTTTAAATCTGTTTGCCTCTGTTCAACTCTGTTGAACTCTGTTTGCTTATGTTTAACTCTGTTTAACTCTGTTCGCCTCTCTTTACCTCTGTTTAACTCTGTTAACTCTGTTTGCCTCTGTTCAACTCTGTTTAACTCTGTTTGCCTCGGTTTAACTCTGTTTCACTTAGTTTCCATCTGTTTACATGTGTTTAACTCTGTTGAACACTTTTTATCTCTGTTCAACTCTGTTTGCCTCTGTTTCAATCTATTTGACTCTGTATGCCTCTGTTCAACTCTGTTTAACGCTGTATGCCTCCGTCTAACTCTGTTTCACTCTGTTTCCTTCTGTTTGCCTCTGTTTAACTCTGTTTAACTCTGTTGAACTCAGTTTATCTCTGTTGAACTCTGTTTGCCTCTGGTTAACTCTGTTTAACTCTGCATGCCTCTGTTTCACTCTATTGAACACTGTTTGCCTCTTTTGAACTCTGTTTACCTCTTTGTGCCATGTTCAACTCTGTTTAAATCTGTATGCCTCTGTTTAACTCTGTTTAACTCTGTTTGCCTCTGTTTAACTCTATTTAACTCTGCTTGCCTCTCTTTAACGCTGTTAAACTCTGTTTGCCTCTGTTTAACTCTGTTTCACTCAGTTTCCATCTGTTTCCCTCTGTTTAACTCTGATTAACTCTGCTGAACTCTGCTTGCCTATGTTTAACTCTGTTTAACTCTGTTCGTCTCTCTTTACCTCTGCTTAACTCTGTTTAAATCTGTTTACCTCTGTTCAGCTCTGTTTAACTCTGTTTGCCTCGGTTTAACTCTGTTTAACTCCGTAGAACTGTTTAACTCTGTTGAACTCTGTTTGCCTCTATTTCAATCTATTTAACTCTGTTTTTCTCTGATTAATTCTTTTTAACTATGTTTGCCACTGTTTAACTCTGGTTAACTCTGTTTGCCTCTGTTCAACTCTGTTGAACTCTGTTTGCTTATGTTTAACTCTGTTTAACTCTGTTCGCCTCTCTTTACCTCTGTTTAACTCTGTTTGTCTCTGTTTAACTCTGTTAACTCTGTTTGCCTCTGTTCAAATCTGTTTAACTCTGTTTGCCTCGGTTTAACTCTGTTTCACTTCGTTTCCATCTGTTTGCATGTGTTTAACTCTGTTGAACACTTTTTATCTCTGTTCAACTCTGTTTGCCTCTGTTTCAATCTATTTGACTCTGTATGCCTCTGTTCAACTCTGTTTAACTCTGTATGCCTCTGTTTAACTCTGTTAAACTCTGTTGAACTCTGTTTGTCTCTGTTGAACGCTGTTTGCCTCTGTTTGCCCGTGTTTAACTCTGTTGAACTCTGTATGCCTCTGTTTAACGCTGTTTAACTCTGATTGCATCTGTTTATCTCTGTTTAACTCTGTATGCCTCTGTTTAACTCTGCTTAACTCTGTATGCCTCTGTTTAACTCTGTTACACTCTGTTTCCCTCTGATTGCCCGTGTTTAACTGTGTTGAACTCTGTATGCCTCTGATTAACTCTATTGAACTCTGTTTGCCTCTGTCGAACTCTATTTAATTCTGTTTGCCTCTATTTCACTCGGCTAAACTTTGTTTGCCTCTGTTTAACTCTATTGAACTCTGTTTGCCTCTGTTTAACGCAGTTTAACTCTGTTTGCCTCTGTTTAACTCTTTTTAACTCTGTGTAACTCTGTTTGCCTCTGTTTAACTCTGGTTAACTCTGTTTGCCTCTGTTCAACTCTGTTGAACTCTGTTTGCTTATGTTTAACTCTGTTTAACTCTGTTCGCCTCTCTTTACCTCTGTTTAACTCTGTTTATCTCTGTTTAACTCTGTTTGCCTCTGTTTAACTCTGTTAACTCTGTTTGCCTCTGTTCAACTCTGTTTAACTCTGTTTGCCTCGGTTTAATTCCGTTTCACTTAGTTTCCATCTGTTTACATGTGTTTAACTCTGTTGAACACTTTTTATCTTTGTTCAACTCTGTTTGCCTCTGTTTCAATCTATTTGACTCTGTATGCCTCTGTTCAACTCTGTTTAATGCTGTATGCCTCCGTCTAACTCTGTTTCACACTGTTTCCTTCTGTTTGCCTCTGTTTAACTCTGTTTAACTCTGTTGAACTTGTATGCCTCTGTTTAACTCTGTTTCACTCTGTTTCCCTCTGATTGCCCGTGTTTAACTGTGTTGAACTCTGTATGCCTCTGATTAACTCTATTGAACTCTGTTTGCCTCTGTGGAACTCTATTTCACTCTGTTTGCATCTGTTTAACTCTGCTAAACTCTGTTTGCCTCTGTTTAACTCTATTTAACTCTGTTTGCCTCTGTTTAACGCTGTTTAACTCTGTTTGCCTCTGTTTAACTCTGGTTAACTCTGTTTGCCTCTGTTCAACTCTGTTTAACTCTGTATACCTCTGTTTAACTCTGTTTAACTCTGTTGAACTCTGTTTGCCTCTGTTTAACTCTGTTTAACTCTGTTGAACTCTGTTTGACTCTGTTGAACTCTGTTTGCCCGTGTTTAACTCTGTTGAACTCTGTATGCCTCTGTTTAACTCTGTTGAACTCTGTTTGCATCTGTGTACCTCTGTTTAACTCTGTATGCCTCTGTTTAACTCTGTTTAACTCTGTATACCTCTGTTTTACTCTGTTTCACTCGCTTTGCATCTGTTTAACTCTGTTTGCCTCTGTCCAACTCTGTTTAACTCTGTTTAACTCTGCTTGCTTCTGTTTACCTGTTTGCCTCTCTTTAACACTGTTTCACTCTGTTTGCCTCTGTTTAACTCTGTTTACCTCTTTTTGCCTCTGTTCAACTCTGTTTAACGCTGTATGCCTCCGTCTAACTCTGTTTCACTCTGTTTCCTTCTGTTTGCCTCTGTTTAACTCTGTTTAACTCTGTTGAACTCAGTTTATCTCTGTTGAACTCTGTTTGCCTCTGGTTAACTCTGTTTAACTCTGCATGCCTCTGTTTCACTCTATTGAACACTGTTTGCCTCTTTTGAACTCTGTTTACCTCTTTGTGCCATGTTCAACTCTGTTTAAATCTGTATGCCTCTGTTTAACTCTGTTTAACTCTGTTTGCCTCTGTTTAACTCTATTTAACTCTGCTTGCCTCTCTTTAACGCTGTTAAACTCTGTTTGCCTCTGTTTAACTCTGTTTCACTCAGTTTCCATCTGTTTCCCTCTGTTTAACTCTGATTAACTCTGTTGAACTCTGCTTGCCTATGTTTAACTCTGTTTAACTCTGTTCGTCTCTCTTTACCTCTGCTTAACTCTGTTTAAATCTGTTTAACTCCGTTTGCCTCTGTTTAACTCTGTTTAACTCTATTTAACGCTGTTTGCCTCGGTTTTACTCTGTTTCACTCCGTTTCCATCTGTTTCCCTGTGTTTAACTCTATTTAACTCTGTTGAACTCTGCTTGCCTCTGTTTAACTCTGTTTAACTCTGTTCGCCTCTCTTTGCCTCTGTTTCACTCTGTTTAACTCTGTTTACCTCTGTTCAGCTCTGTTTAACTCTGTTTGCCTCGGTTTAACTCTGTTTCCCTCTCTTACCCTCTGTTTACCAGTGCTTAAATCTGCTGAAATCTGTTTATTTCTGTTCAACTCTGTTTGCCTCTGTCTCAATCTATTTAACTCTGTTTGCCTCTGTTCAACTCTGTTTAACTCTGTATGCCTCTGTTTAACTCTGCTTAACTCTGTTGAACTCTGTTTGTCTCTGTTTGCCTCTGTTTGCCTCTGTTTGCCCGTGTTTAACTCTGTTGAACTCTGTATGCCTCTGTTTAACGCTGTTTAACTCTGTTTGCATCTGTTTATCTCTGTTTAACTCTGTATGCCTCTGTTTAACTCTGTTGAACTATGTATGCCTCTGTTTAACTCTGTTCCACTCTGTTTCCCTCTGATTGCCCGTGTTTAACTGTGTTGAACTCTGTATGCCTCTGATTAACTCTATTGAACTCTGTTTGCCTCTGTCGAACTCTATTTAACTCTGTTTAACTCTGCTAAACTCTGTTTGCCTCTGTTTAACTCTGTTTAACTCTGTTTACCTCTGTTTAACTCTGTTGAACTCTGTATGCCTCTGTTTAACGCTGTTTAACTCTGTTTGCATCGGGTTATCTCTGTTTAACTCTGTATGCCTCTGTTTAACTCTGTTGAACTCTGTTTAACTCTGTTTCACTCTGTTTCCCTCTGATTGCCCGTGTTTAACTGTGTTGAACTCTCTATGCCTCTGTCGAACTCTATTTAACGCTGTTTGCCTCTGTTTAACTCTGCTAAACTCTGTTTGCCTCTGTTTAACTCTGTTTGCCTCTGTTTAACGCTGTTTAACTCTGTTTGCCTCTGTTTAACTCTTTTTAACTCTGTGTAACTCTGTTTGCCTCTGTTTAACTCTGGTTAACTCTGTTTGCCTCTGTTCAACTCTGTTGAACTCTGTTTGCTTATGTTTAACTCTGTTTAACTCTGTTCGCCTCTCTTTACCTCTGTTTAACTCTGTTTATCTCTGTTTAACTCTGTTTGCCTCTGTTCAACTCTGTTTAACTCTGTTTCCCTCGGTTTAATTCTGTTTCACTTAGTTTCCATCTGTTTACATGTGTTTAACTCTGTTGAACACTTTTTATCTCTGTTCAACTCTGTTTGCCTCTGTTTCAATCTATTTGACTCTGTATGCCTCTGTTCAACTCTGTTTAACGCTGTATGCCTCCGTCTAACTCTGTTTCACTCTGTTTCCTTCTGGTTGCCTCTGTTTGACTCTGTTTAACTCTGTTGAACTCTGTATGCCTCTGTTTAACTCTGTTTCACTCTGTTTCCCTCTGATTGCCCGTGTTTAACTGTGTTGAACTCTGTATGCCTCTGATTAACTCTATTGATCTCTGTTTGCCTCTGTCGAACTCTATTTCACTCTGTTTGCCTCTGTTTAACTCTGCTAAACTCTGTTTGCCTCTGTTTAACTCTATTTAACTCTGTTTGCCTCTGTTTAACGCTGTTTAACTCTGTTTGCCTCTGTTTAACTCTGGTTAACTCTGTTTGCCTCTGTTCAACTCTGTTGAACTCTGTTTGCTTATGTTTAACTCTGTTTAACTCTGTTCGCCTTTTCTTTACCTCTGTTTAACTCTGTTTATCTCTGTTTAAATCTGTTTGCCTCTGTTCAACTCTGTTGAACTCTGTTTGCTTATGTTTAATTCTGTTTAACTCTGTTCGCCTCTCTTTACCTCTGTTTAACTCTGTTAACTCTGTTTGCCTCTGTTCAACTCTGTTTAACTCTGTTTGCCTCGGTTTAACTCTGTTTCACTTAGTTTCCATCTGTTTACATGTGTTTAACTCTGTTGAACACTTTTTATCTCTGTTCAACTCTGTTTGCCTCTGTTTCAATCTATTTGACTCTGTATGCCTCTGTTCAACTCTGTTTAACGCTGTATGCCTCCGTCTAACTCTGTTTCACTCTGTTTCCTTCTGTTTGCCTCTGTTTAACTCTGTTTAACTCTGTTGAACTCAGTTTATCTCTGTTGAACTCTGTTTGCCTCTGGTTAACTCTGTTTAACTCTGCATGCCTCTGTTTCACTCTATTGAACACTGTTTGCCTCTTTTGAACTCTGTTTACCTCTTTGTGCCATGTTCAACTCTGTTTAAATCTGTATGCCTCTGTTTAACTCTGTTTAACTCTGTTTGCCTCTGTTTAACTCTATTTAACTCTGCTTGCCTCTCTTTAACGCTGTTAAACTCTGTTTGCCTCTGTTTAACTCTGTTTCACTCAGTTTCCATCTGTTTCCCTCTGTTTAACTCTGATTAACTCTGTTGAACTCTGCTTGCCTATGTTTAACTCTGTTTAACTCTGTTCGTCTCTCTTTACCTCTGCTTAACTCTGTTTAAATCTGTTTACCTCTGTTCAGCTCTGTTTAACTCTGTTTGCCTCGGTTTAACTCTGTTTAACTCCGTAGAACTGTTTAACTCTGTTGAACTCTGTTTGCCTCTATTTCAATCTATTTAACTCTGTTTTTCTCTGATTAATTCTTTTTAACTATGTTTGCCACTGTTTAACTCTGGTTAACTCTGTTTGCCTCTGTTCAACTCTGTTGAACTCTGTTTGCTTATGTTTAACTCTGTTTAACTCTGTTCGCCTCTCTTTACCTCTGTTTAACTCTGTTTGTCTCTGTTTAACTCTGTTAACTCTGTTTGCCTCTGTTCAAATCTGTTTAACTCTGTTTGCCTCGGTTTAACTCTGTTTCACTTCGTTTCCATCTGTTTGCATGTGTTTAACTCTGTTGAACACTTTTTATCTCTGTTCAACTCTGTTTGCCTCTGTTTCAATCTATTTGACTCTGTATGCCTCTGTTCAACTCTGTTTAACTCTGTATGCCTCTGTTTAACTCTGTTAAACTCTGTTGAACTCTGTTTGTCTCTGTTGAACGCTGTTTGCCTCTGTTTGCCCGTGTTTAACTCTGTTGAACTCTGTATGCCTCTGTTTAACGCTGTTTAACTCTGATTGCATCTGTTTATCTCTGTTTAACTCTGTATGCCTCTGTTTAACTCTGCTTAACTCTGTATGCCTCTGTTTAACTCTGTTACACTCTGTTTCCCTCTGATTGCCCGTGTTTAACTGTGTTGAACTCTGTATGCCTCTGATTAACTCTATTGAACTCTGTTTGCCTCTGTCGAACTCTATTTAATTCTGTTTGCCTCTATTTCACTCGGCTAAACTTTGTTTGCCTCTGTTTAACTCTATTGAACTCTGTTTGCCTCTGTTTAACGCAGTTTAACTCTGTTTGCCTCTGTTTAACTCTTTTTAACTCTGTGTAACTCTGTTTGCCTCTGTTTAACTCTGGTTAACTCTGTTTGCCTCTGTTCAACTCTGTTGAACTCTGTTTGCTTATGTTTAACTCTGTTTAACTCTGTTCGCCTCTCTTTACCTCTGTTTAACTCTGTTTATCTCTGTTTAACTCTGTTTGCCTCTGTTTAACTCTGTTAACTCTGTTTGCCTCTGTTCAACTCTGTTTAACTCTGTTTGCCTCGGTTTAATTCCGTTTCACTTAGTTTCCATCTGTTTACATGTGTTTAACTCTGTTGAACACTTTTTATCTTTGTTCAACTCTGTTTGCCTCTGTTTCAATCTATTTGACTCTGTATGCCTCTGTTCAACTCTGTTTAATGCTGTATGCCTCCGTCTAACTCTGTTTCACACTGTTTCCTTCTGTTTGCCTCTGTTTAACTCTGTTGAACTTGTATGCCTCTGTTTAACTCTGTTTCACTCTGTTTCCCTCTGATTGCCCGTGTTTAACTGTGTTGAACTCTGTATGCCTCTGATTAACTCTATTGAACTCTGTTTGCCTCTGTGGAACTCTATTTCACTCTGTTTGCATCTGTTTAACTCTGCTAAACTCTGTTTGCCTCTGTTTAACTCTATTTAACTCTGTTTGCCTCTGTTTAACGCTGTTTAACTCTGTTTGCCTCTGTTTAACTCTGGTTAACTCTGTTTGCCTCTGTTCAACTCTGTTTAACTCTGTATACCTCTGTTTAACTCTGTTTAACTCTGTTGAACTCTGTTTGCCTCTGTTTAACTCTGTTTAACTCTGTTGAACTCTGTTTGACTCTGTTGAACTCTGTTTGCCCGTGTTTAACTCTGTTGAACTCTGTATGCCTCTGTTTAACTCTGTTGAACTCTGTTTGCATCTGTGTACCTCTGTTTAACTCTGTATGCCTCTGTTTAACTCTGTTTAACTCTGTATACCTCTGTTTTACTCTGTTTCACTCGCTTTGCATCTGTTTAACTCTGTTTGCCTCTGTCCAACTCTGTTTAACTCTGTTTAACTCTGCTTGCTTCTGTTTACCTGTTTGCCTCTCTTTAACACTGTTTCACTCTGTTTGCCTCTGTTTAACTCTGTTTACCTCTTTTTGCCTCTGTTCAACTCTGTTTAACGCTGTATGCCTCCGTCTAACTCTGTTTCACTCTGTTTCCTTCTGTTTGCCTCTGTTTAACTCTGTTTAACTCTGTTGAACTCAGTTTATCTCTGTTGAACTCTGTTTGCCTCTGGTTAACTCTGTTTAACTCTGCATGCCTCTGTTTCACTCTATTGAACACTGTTTGCCTCTTTTGAACTCTGTTTACCTCTTTGTGCCATGTTCAACTCTGTTTAAATCTGTATGCCTCTGTTTAACTCTGTTTAACTCTGTTTGCCTCTGTTTAACTCTATTTAACTCTGCTTGCCTCTCTTTAACGCTGTTAAACTCTGTTTGCCTCTGTTTAACTCTGTTTCACTCAGTTTCCATCTGTTTCCCTCTGTTTAACTCTGATTAACTCTGTTGAACTCTGCTTGCCTATGTTTAACTCTGTTTAACTCTGTTCGTCTCTCTTTACCTCTGCTTAACACTGTTTAAATCTGTTTAACTCCGTTTGCCTCTGTTTAACTCTGTTTAACTCTATTTAACGCTGTTTGCCTCGGTTTTACTCTGTTTCACTCCGTTTCCATCTGTTTCCCTGTGTTTAACTCTATTTAACTCTGTTGAACTCTGCTTGCCTCTGTTTAACTCTGTTTAACTCTGTTCGCCTCTCTTTGCCTCTGTTTCACTCTGTTTAACTCTGTTTACCTCTGTTCAGCTCTGTTTAACTCTGTTTGCCTCGGTTTAACTCTGTTTCCCTCTCTTACCCTCTGTTTACCAGTGCTTAAATCTGCTGAAATCTGTTTATTTCTGTTCAACTCTGTTTGCCTCTGTCTCAATCTATTTAACTCTGTTTGCCTCTGTTCAACTCTGTTTAACTCTGTATGCCTCTGTTTAACTCTGCTTAACTCTGTTGAACTCTGTTTGTCTCTGTTTGCCTCTGTTTGCCTCTGTTTGCCCGTGTTTAACTCTGTTGAACTCTGTATGCCTCTGTTTAACGCTGTTTAACTCTGTTTGCATCTGTTTATCTCTGTTTAACTCTGTATGCCTCTGTTTAACTCTGTTGAACTATGTATGCCTCTGTTTAACTCTGTTCCACTCTGTTTCCCTCTGATTGCCCGTGTTTAACTGTGTTGAACTCTGTATGCCTCTGATTAACTCTATTGAACTCTGTTTGCCTCTGTCGAACTCTATTTAACTCTGTTTAACTCTGCTAAACTCTGTTTGCCTCTGTTTAACTCTGTTTAACTCTGTTTACCTCTGTTTAACTCTGTTGAACTCTGTATGCCTCTGTTTAACGCTGTTTAACTCTGTTTGCATCGGGTTATCTCTGTTTAACTCTGTATGCCTCTGTTTAACTCTGTTGAACTCTGTTTAACTCTGTTTCACTCTGTTTCCCTCTGATTGCCCGTGTTTAACTGTGTTGAACTCTGTATGCCTCTGTCGAACTCTATTTAACGCTGTTTGCCTCTGTTTAACTCTGCTAAACTCTGTTTGCCTCTGTTTAACTCTGTTTGCCTCTGTTTAACGCTGTTTAACTCTGTTTGCCTCTGTTTAACTCTTTTTAACTCTGTGTAACTCTGTTTGCCTCTGTTTAACTCTGGTTAACTCTGTTTGCCTCTGTTCAACTCTGTTGAACTCTGTTTGCTTATGTTTAACTCTGTTTAACTCTGTTCGCCTCTCTTTACCTCTGTTTAACTCTGTTTATCTCTGTTTAACTCTGTTTGCCTCTGTTCAACTCTGTTTAACTCTGTTTCCCTCGGTTTAATTCTGTTTCACTTAGTTTCCATCTGTTTACATGTGTTTAACTCTGTTGAACACTTTTTATCTCTGTTCAACTCTGTTTGCCTCTGTTTCAATCTATTTGACTCTGTATGCCTCTGTTCAACTCTGTTTAACGCTGTATGCCTCCGTCTAACTCTGTTTCACTCTGTTTCCTTCTGGTTGCCTCTGTTTGACTCTGTTTAACTCTGTTGAACTCTGTATGCCTCTGTTTAACTCTGTTTCACTCTGTTTCCCTCTGATTGCCCGTGTTTAACTGTGTTGAACTCTGTATGCCTCTGATTAACTCTATTGATCTCTGTTTGCCTCTGTCGAACTCTATTTCACTCTGTTTGCCTCTGTTTAACTCTGCTAAACTCTGTTTGCCTCTGTTTAACTCTATTTAACTCTGTTTGCCTCTGTTTAACGCTGTTTAACTCTGTTTGCCTCTGTTTAACTCTGGTTAACTCTGTTTGCCTCTGTTCAACTCTGTTGAACTCTGTTTGCTTATGTTTAACTCTGTTTAACTCTGTTCGCCTTTTCTTTACCTCTGTTTAACTCTGTTTATCTCTGTTTAAATCTGTTTGCCTCTGTTCAACTCTGTTGAACTCTGTTTGCTTATGTTTAACTCTGTTTAACTCTGTTCGCCTCTCTTTACCTCTGTTTAACTCTGTTAACTCTGTTTGCCTCTGTTCAACTCTGTTTAACTCTGTTTGCCTCGGTTTAACTCTGTTTCACTTAGTTTCCATCTGTTTACATGTGTTTAACTCTGTTGAACACTTTTTATCTCTGTTCAACTCTGTTTGCCTCTGTTTCAATCTATTTGACTCTGTATGCCTCTGTTCAACTCTGTTTAACGCTGTATGCCTCCGTCTAACTCTGTTTCACTCTGTTTCCTTCTGTTTGCCTCTGTTTAACTCTGTTTAACTCTGTTGAACTCAGTTTATCTCTGTTGAACTCTGTTTGCCTCTGGTTAACTCTGTTTAACTCTGCATGCCTCTGTTTAACTCTATTTAACTCTGCTTGCCTCTCTTTAACGCTGTTAAACTCTGTTTGCCTCTGTTTAACTCTGTTTCAGTCAGTTTCCATCTGTTTCCCTCTGTTTAACTCTGATTAACTCTGTTGAACTCTGCTTGCCTATGTTTAACTCTGTTTAACTCTGTTCGTCTCTCTTTACCTCTGCTTAACTCTGTTTAAATCTGTTTACCTCTGTTCAGCTCTGTTTAACTCTGTTTGCCTCGGTTTAACTCTGTTTAACTCCGTAGAACTGTTTAACTCTGTTGAACTCTGTTTGCCTCTATTTCAATCTATTTAACTCTGTTTTTCTCTGATTAATTCTTTTTAACTATGTTTGCCACTGTTTTACTCTGGTTAACTCTGTTTGCCTCTGTTCAACTCTGTTGAACTCTGTTTGCTTATGTTTAACTCTGTTTAACTCTGTTCGCCTCTCTTTACCTCTGTTTAACTCTGTTTGTCTCTGTTTAACTCTGTTAACTCTGTTTGCCTCTGTTCAAATCTGTTTAACTCTGTTTGCCTCGGTTTAACTCTGTTTCACTTCGTTTCCATCTGTTTGCATGTGTTTAACTCTGTTGAACACTTTTTATCTCTGTTCAACTCTGTTTGCCTCTGTTTCAATCTATTTGACTCTGTATGCCTCTGTTCAACTCTGTTTAACTCTGTATGCCTCTGTTTAACTCTGTTAAACTCTGTTGAACTCTGTTTGTCTCTGTTGAACGCTGTTTGCCTCTGTTTGCCCGTGTTTAACTCTGTTGAACTCTGTATGCCTCTGTTTAACGCTGTTTAACTCTGATTGCATCTGTTTATCTCTGTTTAACTCTGTATGCCTCTGTTTAACTCTGCTTAACTCTGTATGCCTCTGTTTAACTCTGTTACACTCTGTTTCCCTCTGATTGCCCGTGTTTAACTGTGTTGAACTCTGTATGCCTCTGATTAACTCTATTGAACTCTGTTTGCCTCTGTCGAACTCTATTTAATTCTGTTTGCCTCTATTTCACTCGGCTAAACTTTGTTTGCCTCTGTTTAACTCTATTGAACTCTGTTTGCCTCTGTTTAACGCAGTTTAACTCTGTTTGCCTCTGTTTAACTCTTTTTAACTCTGTGTAACTCTGTTTGCCTCTGTTTAACTCTGGTTAACTCTGTTTGCCTCTGTTCAACTCTGTTGAACTCTGTTTGCTTATGTTTAACTCTGTTTAACTCTGTTCGCCTCTCTTTACCTCTGTTTAACTCTGTTTATCTCTGTTTAACTCTGTTTGCCTCTGTTTAACTCTGTTAACTCTGTTTGCCTCTGTTCAACTCTGTTTAACTCTGTTTGCCTCGGTTTAATTCCGTTTCACTTAGTTTCCATCTGTTTACATGTGTTTAACTCTGTTGAACACTTTTTATCTTTGTTCAACTCTGTTTGCCTCTGTTTCAATCTATTTGACTCTGTATGCCTCTGTTCAACTCTGTTTAATGCTGTATGCCTCCGTCTAACTCTGTTTCACACTGTTTCCTTCTGTTTGCCTCTGTTTAACTCTGTTTAACTCTGTTGAACTTGTATGCCTCTGTTTAACTCTGTTTCACTCTGTTTCCCTCTGATTGCCCGTGTTTAACTGTGTTGAACTCTGTATGCCTCTGATTAACTCTATTGAACTCTGTTTGCCTCTGTGGAACTCTATTTCACTCTGTTTGCATCTGTTTAACTCTGCTAAACTCTGTTTGCCTCTGTTTAACTCTATTTAACTCTGTTTGCCTCTGTTTAACGCTGTTTAACTCTGTTTGCCTCTGTTTAACTCTGGTTAACTCTGTTTGCCTCTGTTCAACTCTGTTTAACTCTGTATACCTCTGTTTAACTCTGTTTAACTCTGTTGAACTCTGTTTGCCTCTGTTTAACTCTGTTTAACTCTGTTGAACTCTGTTTGACTCTGTTGAACTCTGTTTGCCCGTGTTTAACTCTGTTGAACTCTGTATGCCTCTGTTTAACTCTGTTGAACTCTGTTTGCATCTGTGTACCTCTGTTTAACTCTGTATGCCTCTGTTTAACTCTGTTTAACTCTGTATACCTCTGTTTTACTCTGTTTCACTCGCTTTGCATCTGTTTAACTCTGTTTGCCTCTGTCCAACTCTGTTTAACTCTGTTTAACTCTGCTTGCTTCTGTTTACCTGTTTGCCTCTCTTTAACACTGTTTCACTCTGTTTGCCTCTGTTTAACTCTGTTTACCTCTTTTTGCCTCTGTTCAACTCTGTTTAACGCTGTATGCCTCCGTCTAACTCTGTTTCACTCTGTTTCCTTCTGTTTGCCTCTGTTTAACTCTGTTTAACTCTGTTGAACTCAGTTTATCTCTGTTGAACTCTGTTTGCCTCTGGTTAACTCTGTTTAACTCTGCATGCCTCTGTTTCACTCTATTGAACACTGTTTGCCTCTTTTGAACTCTGTTTACCTCTTTGTGCCATGTTCAACTCTGTTTAAATCTGTATGCCTCTGTTTAACTCTGTTTAACTCTGTTTGCCTCTGTTTAACTCTATTTAACTCTGCTTGCCTCTCTTTAACGCTGTTAAACTCTGTTTGCCTCTGTTTAACTCTGTTTCACTCAGTTTCCATCTGTTTCCCTCTGTTTAACTCTGATTAACTCTGTTGAACTCTGCTTGCCTATGTTTAACTCTGTTTAACTCTGTTCGTCTCTCTTTACCTCTGCTTAACTCTGTTTAAATCTGTTTAACTCCGTTTGCCTCTGTTTAACTCTGTTTAACTCTATTTAACGCTGTTTGCCTCGGTTTTACTCTGTTTCACTCCGTTTCCATCTGTTTCCCTGTGTTTAACTCTATTTAACTCTGTTGAACTCTGCTTGCCTCTGTTTAACTCTGTTTAACTCTGTTCGCCTCTCTTTGCCTCTGTTTCACTCTGTTTAACTCTGTTTACCTCTGTTCAGCTCTGTTTAACTCTGTTTGCCTCGGTTTAACTCTGTTTCCCTCTCTTACCCTCTGTTTACCAGTGCTTAAATCTGCTGAAATCTGTTTATTTCTGTTCAACTCTGTTTGCCTCTGTCTCAATCTATTTAACTCTGTTTGCCTCTGTTCAACTCTGTTTAACTCTGTATGCCTCTGTTTAACTCTGCTTAACTCTGTTGAACTCTGTTTGTCTCTGTTTGCCTCTGTTTGCCTCTGTTTGCCCGTGTTTAACTCTGTTGAACTCTGTATGCCTCTGTTTAACGCTGTTTAACTCTGTTTGCATCTGTTTATCTCTGTTTAACTCTGTATGCCTCTGTTTAACTCTGTTGAACTATGTATGCCTCTGTTTAACTCTGTTCCACTCTGTTTCCCTCTGATTGCCCGTGTTTAACTGTGTTGAACTCTGTATGCCTCTGATTAACTCTATTGAACTCTGTTTGCCTCTGTCGAACTCTATTTAACTCTGTTTAACTCTGCTAAACTCTGTTTGCCTCTGTTTAACTCTGTTTAACTCTGTTTACCTCTGTTTAACTCTGTTGAACTCTGTATGCCTCTGTTTAACGCTGTTTAACTCTGTTTGCATCGGGTTATCTCTGTTTAACTCTGTATGCCTCTGTTTAACTCTGTTGAACTCTGTTTTACTCTGTTTCACTCTGTTTCCCTCTGATTGCCCGTGTTTAACTGTGTTGAACTCTGTATGCCTCTGTCGAACTCTATTTAACGCTGTTTGCCTCTGTTTAACTCTGCTAAACTCTGTTTGCCTCTGTTTAACTCTGTTTGCCTCTGTTTAACGCTGTTTAACTCTGTTTGCCTCTGTTTAACTCTTTTTAACTCTGTGTAACTCTGTTTGCCTCTGTTTAACTCTGGTTAACTCTGTTTGCCTCTGTTCA
This sequence comes from Isurus oxyrinchus, assembly GCA_026770705.1. Lineage (NCBI taxonomy): Eukaryota > Metazoa > Chordata > Chondrichthyes > Lamniformes > Lamnidae > Isurus > Isurus oxyrinchus. The sequence goes on from JANJGN010004192.1 coordinate 34,864, forward strand.
ACTCTGTTGAACTCTGTTTGCTTATGTTTAACTCTGTTTAACTCTGTTCGCCTCTCTTTACCTCTGTTTAACTCTGTTTATCTCTGTTTAACTCTGTTTGCCTCTGTTCAACTCTGTTTAACTCTGTTTCCCTCGGTTTAATTCTGTTTCACTTAGTTTCCATCTGTTTACATGTGTTTAACTCTGTTGAACACTTTTTATCTCTGTTCAACTCTGTTTGCCTCTGTTTCAATCTATTTGACTCTGTATGCCTCTGTTCAACTCTGTTTAACGCTGTATGCCTCCGTCTAACTCTGTTTCACTCTGTTTCCTTCTGGTTGCCTCTGTTTGACTCTGTTTAACTCTGTTGAACTCTGTATGCCTCTGTTTAACTCTGTTTCACTCTGTTTCCCTCTGATTGCCCGTGTTTAACTGTGTTGAACTCTGTATGCCTCTGATTAACTCTATTGATCTCTGTTTGCCTCTGTCGAACTCTATTTCACTCTGTTTGCCTCTGTTTAACTCTGCTAAACTCTGTTTGCCTCTGTTTAACTCTATTTAACTCTGTTTGCCTCTGTTTAACGCTGTTTAACTCTGTTTGCCTCTGTTTAACTCTGGTTAACTCTGTTTGCCTCTGTTCAACTCTGTTGAACTCTGTTTGCTTATGTTTAACTCTGTTTAACTCTGTTCGCCTTTTCTTTACCTCTGTTTAACTCTGTTTATCTCTGTTTAAATCTGTTTGCCTCTGTTCAACTCTGTTGAACTCTGTTTGCTTATGTTTAACTCTGTTTAACTCTGTTCGCCTCTCTTTACCTCTGTTTAACTCTGTTAACTCTGTTTGCCTC
>JANJGN010004193.1:0-35657 GCA_026770705.1 Isurus oxyrinchus
ACCCAGTTTGCCTCTTTATGCCTCTGTTTAAGTCTGCTTAACTCTGTTTGCCTCTGTGTGCCTCTGTTTAACTCTGTGTAACTCTGTTTTCCTCTGTTGAACTCTGTTTCCCTCTGTTTAACAGTGTTTAACTCTTTTTGCCTCTGTTAAACTCCGTTTGCCTCCGTTTGCCTCTGTTTAACTCTGTTTAACTCTGTGTTACTCTCTTTTCCTCTTTTTAACTCTTTTTGCTTCTGTTTACCTCTGTTTGCCTCTGTTTAACTCTGTTTAACCCTGTTTGCCATTTTTTGCCTCTGTTTAAATCTGTCTGCTTCTGTTTGCCTCTGTTTAAATCTATTTAACCTTGTTTGCCTCTGTTTCCTTCTCTTTAAGTCTGTTTAACTCTGTTTAACTCTGTTTGCCTGTGTTTAACTCTGTGTAACTCTGTTTCAATCTGTTTAACACTGTTTGCCTCTGTTTAACTCTGTGTAAATCTATTTGCCTCTGTTTAACTCTGTTTAACTCTGTTTGCCTCTGTTTAACTCTGTTTTACCCTTTTTGCATTTTTTTGCCTCATTTAAATCTGTCTGCTTCTGTTTGCCTCTGTTTACCTCTATTTAAATCTATTTAACATTGTTTGCCTCTGTTTCCTTCTCTTTAAGTCTGTTTAACTCTGTTTGCCTCTGTTTGCCTGTGGTTAACTCTGTGTAACTCTGTTTAACTCTGTTTAACTCTATTTGCCTCTCTTTAACTCTGTTTAACTCTGTTTGCCTCTGTTCAACCCTGTTTGCCTCTTTATGCCTCTGTTTAAGTCTGTTTAACTCTGTTTGCCTCTCTTTGCCTCTGTTTAACTCTGTGTAATTCTGTTTTCCTCTGTTTAACTCTGTTTCCCTCTGTTTAACTCTTTATGCCTCTGTTTAACTCTGTGTAACTCTGTTTTCCTCTGTTTAACTCTGCTTAAACCTGTTTCCCTCTGTTTAACACTGTTTAACTCTTTTTGTCTCTGTTTAACTCTGTTTGCCTCTGTTTAACTCTGTGTAAATCTCTTTTCCTCTGTTTAACTCTCTTTGCCTCTGTTTAACTCTGTTTAACTCTTTTTCCCTCTGTTTAAATCTGCTTAACTGTTTTTGCCTCTGTTTAACTCTTTTTCCCTCTGTTTAACCCTGTTTAACTCTGTTCGCCTCTGTCTGACTCTGTTTCAATCTGTTTAACTCTGTTTCCCTCTGTTTAACTCTGTTTCCCTCTGTTTAAATCTGTTTAACTCTTTTTGCATCTGTATAACCCAGTTCGCCTCTTTATGCCTCTGTTTAAGTCAGCCTAACTCTGTTTGCCTCTGTGTGCCTCTGGTTAACTCTGTGTAACTCTGTTTTCCCTTGTTCAACTCTGTCTAACTCTGTTTCCCTCTGTTTAACAGTGTTTAACTCTTTTTGCCTCTGTTTAAATCTGTTAAACTCTGTTTTCCTCTGTTTAACTCTGATTAACTTGTTTGAAGCTGTTTGCCATTGTTTCAGTCTGTTTAACTCTGTTTGCCGCTGCTTAACTCTGGTTCAAACTGCTTCCCCCTGTTTAACTCTCTTTAACTCGTTTTGCCTCTGTTTAACTCTGCTTAACTTTGTTTGCCTCTGTTTAACTCTGTTTAACTCTGTTTGCCTCTCTTTAACTCTGTTTAACTCTGTTTGCCTCTGTTTCATTCTGTGTAACTCTGTTTTCCTCTGTTTAACTTTGTTTCCCTCTGTTTAAATCTGTTTAACTCTGTTTGCCTCTGTTTAACCCAGTTTGCCTCTTTATGCCTCTGTTTAAGTCTGCTTAACTCTGTTTGCCTCTGTGTGCCTCTGTTTAACTCTGTGTAACTCTGTTTTCCTCTGTTGAACTCTGTTTAACTCTGTTTCCCTCTGTTTAACAGTGTTTAACTCTTTTTGCCTCTGTTTAAATCTGTTAAACTCTGTTTACCTCTGTTTAACTCTGTTTAACTCTATTTGCCTCTCTTAAACTCTGTTTAACTCTGTTTGCCTCTGTTCAACCCTGTTTGCCTCTTTATGCCTCTGTTTAAGTCTGTTTAACTCTGTTTGCCTCTCTTTGCCTCTGTTTAACTCTGTTTCCCTCTGTTTAACTCTTTATGCCTCTGTTTAACTCTGTGTAACTCTGTTTTCCTCTGTTTAACTCTGTTTAACTCTGTTTTCCTCTGTTTAACTCTGTTTCCCTCTGTTTAACTCTTTATGCCTCTGTTTAACTCTGTGTAACTCTGTTTTCCTCTGTTTAACTCTGCTTAAACCTGTTTCCCTCTGTTTAACACTGTTTAACTCTTTTTGTCTCTGTTTAACTCTGTTTGCCTCTGTTTAACTCTGTGTAAATCTCTTTTCCTCTGTTTAACTCTCTTTGCCTCTGTTTAACTCTGTTTAACTCTTTTTCCCTCTGTTTAAATCTCTTTAACTGTTTTTGCCTCTGTTTAACTCTTTTTCCCTCTGTTTAACTCTGTTCGCCTCTGTCTGACTCTGTTTCAATCTGTTTAACTCTGTTTCCCTCTGTTTAACTCTGTTTCCCTCTGTTTAAATCTGTTTAACTCTTTTCGCATCTTTATAACCCAGTTCGCCTCTTTATGCCTCTGTTTAAGTCTGCCTAACTCTGTTTGCCTCTTTGTGCCTCTGCTTAACTCAGTGTAACTCTCTTTTCCTCTGTTGAACTCTGTCTAACTCTGTTTCCCTCTGTTTAACAGTGTTTAACTCTTTTTGCCTCTGTTTAAATCTGTTAAACTCTGTTTTCCTCTGCTTAACTCTGATTAACTTGTTTGAAGCTGTTTGCCATTGTTTCAGTCTGTTTAACTCTGTTTGCCGCTGCTTAACTCTGGTTCAAACTGCTTCCCCCTGTTTAACTCTCTTTAACTCGTTTTGCCTCTGTTTAACTCTGTTTAACTTTGTTTGCCTCTCTTTAACTCTGTTTAACTCTGTTTGCCTCTCTTTAACTCTGTTTAACTCTGTTTGCCTCTGTTTCATTCTGTGTAACTCTGTTTTCCTCTGTTTAACTTTGTTTCCCTCTGTTTAAATCTGTTTAACTCTGTTTGCCTCTGTTTAACCCAGTTTGCCTCTTTATGCCTCTGTTTAAGTCTGCTTAACTCTGTTTGCCTCTGTGTGCCTCTGTTTAACTCTGTGTAACTCTGTTTTCCTCTGTTGAACTCTGTTTAAACTCTGTTTCCCTCTGTTTAACAGTGTTTAACTCTTTTTGCCTCTGTTTAAATCTGTTAAACTCTGTTTACCTCTGTTTAACTCTGTTTAACTCTATTTGCCTCTCTTTAACTCTGTTTAACTCTGTTTGCCTCTGTTCAACCCTGTTTGCCTCTTTATGCCTCTGTTTAAGTCTGTTTAACTCTGTTTGCCTCTCTTTGCCTCTGTTTAACTCTGTGTAACTCTTTTTGCCTCTGTTTAACTCTGATTAACTCTGTGTAACTCTGTTTGCCTCTGTTTAACTCTGTTTCCCTCTGTTTAAATCTGTTTAACTCTTTTTGCATCTGTATAACCCAGTTCGCCTCTTTATGCCTCTGTTAAGTCTGCCTAACTCTGTTTGCCTCTGTGTGCCTCTGGTTAACTCTGTGTAACTCTGTTTTCCTCTGTTGAACTCTGTTTAACTCTGTTTCCCTCTGTTTAACTGTGTTTAACTCTTTTCGCCTCTGTTTAACTCTGTTTAACTCTGCCTCTGTTTGCCTCTGTATAACTCTGTTTAACTCTGTTTGCCTCTCTTTGCCTCTGTTTAACTCTGTGTAATTCTGTTTTCCTCTGTTTAACTCTGTTTCCCTCTGTTTAACTCTTTTTTCCTCTGTTTAACTCTGTGTAACTCTGTTTTCCTATGTTTAACTCTGCTTAAACCTGTTTCCCTCTGTTTAACACTGTTTAACTCTTCTTGTCTCTGTTTAATTCTGTTTGGCTCTGTTTGCCTCTGTTTAACTCTGTGTAAATCTCTTTTCCTCTGTTTAACTCTCTTTGCCTCTGTTTAACTCTGTGTAATTCTGTTTCCAACCGTTTAAATCTGTTTAACTGTTTTGCCTCTGTTTAACTCTTTTTCCCTCTGTTTAACTCTGTTTAACTCTGTTTGCCTCTGTCTGACTCTGTTTCAATCTGTTTAACTCTGTTTCCCTCTGTTTAACTCTGTGTAACTCTTTTCGCCTATGTTTAACTCTGTTTAACTCTGTTTGACTCTGTCTGCCTCTGTATAACTCTGTTTAACTCTGTTTGCCTCTCTTTGCCTCTGTTTAACTCTGTGTAATTCTGTTTTACTATGTTTAACTCTGTTTCCCTCTGTTTAACTCTTTTTGCCACTGTTGTACTCTGTGTATCTCTATTTTCCTCTGTTTAACTCTGTTTAACTCTGTTTCCCTCTGTTTAACACTGTTTAACTCTTTTTGCCTCTGTTAAACTCTGTTTGCCTCCGTTTGCCTCTGTTTAACTCTGTTTAACTCTGTGTAACTCTCGTTTCCTCTTTTTAACTCTTTTTGCTTCTGTTTACCTCTGTTTGCCTCTGTTTAACTCTGTTTAACCCTGTTTGCCATTTTTTGCCTCTGTTTAAATCTGTCTGCTTCTGTTTGCCTCTGTTTAAATCTATTTAACCTTGTTTGCCTCTGTTTCCTTCTCTTTAAGTCTGTTTAACTCTGTTTAACTCTGTTTGCCTGTGTTTAACTCTGTGTAACTCTGTTTCAATCTGTTTAACACTGTTTGCCTCTGTTTAACTCTGTGTAAATCTATTTGCCTCTGTTTAACTCTGTTTAACTCTGTTTGCCTCTGTTTAACTCTGTTTTACCCTTTTTGCATCTTTTTGCCTCATTTAAATCTGTCTGCTTCTGTTTGCCTCTGTTTACCTCTATTTAAATCTATTTAACATTGTTTGCCTCTGTTTCCTTCTCTTTAAGTCTGTTTAACTCTGTTTGCCTCTGTTTGCCGGTGTTTAACTCTGTGTAACTCTGTTTCAATCTGTTTAACTCTGCTTAACTCTGTTTGCCTCTGTTTAACTCTGTGTAACTCTTTTTGCCTCTGTTTAACTCTGTTTCCCTCTGTTTAAATCTGTTTAACTCTTTTTGCATCTGTATAACCCAGTTCGCCTCTTTATGCCTCTGTTTAAGTCTGCCTAACTCTGTTTGCCTCTGTGTGCCTCTGGTTAACTCTGTGTAACTCTGTTTTCCTCTGTTGAACTCTGTTTAACTCTGTTTCCCTCTGTTTAACAGTGTTTAACTCTTTTTGCCTCTGTTTAAATCTGTTAAACTCTGTTTACCTCTGTTTAACTCTGTTTAACTCTATTTGCCTCTCTTAAACTCTGTTTAACTCTGTTTGCCTCTGTTCAACCCTGTTTGCCTCTTTATGCCTCTGTTTAAGTCTGTTTAACTCTGTTTGCCTCTCTTTGCCTCTGTTTAACTCTGTTTCCCTCTGTTTAACTCTTTATGCCTCTGTTTAACTCTGTGTAACTCTGTTTTCCTCTGTTTAACTCTGTTTAACTCTGTTTTCCTCTGTTTAACTCTGTTTCCCTCTGTTTAACACTTTATGCCTCTGTTTAACTCTGTGTAACTCTGTTTTCCTCTGTTTAACTCTGCTTAAACCTGTTTCCCTCTGTTTAACGCTGTTTAACTCTTTTTGTCTCTGTTTAACTCTGTTTGCCTCTGTTTAACTCTGTGTAAATCTCTTTTCCTCTGTTTAACTCTCTTTGCCTCTGTTTAACTCTGTTTAACTCTTTTTCCCTCTGTTTAAATCTCTTTAACTGTTTTTGCCTCTGTTTAACTCTTTTTCCCTCTGTTTAACTCTGTTCGCCTCTGTCTGACTCTGTTTCAATCTGTTTAACTCTGTTTCCCTCTGTTTAACTCTGTTTCCCTCTGTTTAAATCTGTTTAACTCTTTTCGCATCTTTATAACCCAGTTCGCCTCTTTATGCCTCTGTTTAAGTCTGCCTGACTCTGTTTGCCTCTTTGTGCCTCTGCTTAACTCAGTGTAACTCTCTTTTCCTCTGTTGAACTCTGTCTAACTCTGTTTCCCTCTGTTTAACAGTGTTTAACTCTTTTTGCCTCTGTTTAAATCTGTTAAACTCTGTTTTCCTCTGCTTAACTCTGATTAACTTGTTTGAAGCTGTTTGCCATTGTTTCAGTCTGTTTAACTCTGTTTGCCGCTGCTTAACTCTGGTTCAAACTGCTTCCCCCTGTTTAACTCTCTTTAACTCGTTTTGCCTCTGTTTAACTCTGTTTAACTTTGTTTGCCTCTGTTTAACTCTGTTTAACTCTGTTTGCCTCTCTTTAACTCTGTTTAACTCTGTTTGCCTCTGTTTCATTCTGTGTAACTCTGTTTTCCTCTGTTTAACTTTGTTTCCCTCTGTTTAAATCTGTTTAACTCTGTTTGCCTCTGTTTAACCCAGTTTGCCTCTTTATGCCTCTGTTTAAGTCTGCTTAACTCTGTTTGCCTCTGTGTGCCTCTGTTTAACTCTGTGTAACTCTGTTTTCCTCTGTTGAACTCTGTTTAACTCTGTTTCCCTCTGTTTAACAGTGTTTAACTCTTTTTGCCTCTGTTTAAATCTGTTAAACTCTGTTACCTCTGTTTAACTCTGTTTAACTCTATTTGCCTCTCTTTAACTCTGTTTAACTCTGTTTGCCTCTGTTCAACCCTGTTTGCCTCTTTATGCCTCTGTTTAAGTCTGATTAACTCTGTTTGCCTCTCTTTGCCTCTGTTTAACTCTGTGTAACTCTTTTTGCCTCTGTTTAACTCTGATTAACTCTGTGTAACTCTGTTTGCCTCTGTTTAACTCTGTTTCCCTCTGTTTAAATCTGTTTAACTCTTTTTGCATCTGTATAACCCAGTTCGCCTCTTTATGCCTCTGTTTAAGTCTGCCTAACTCTGTTTGCCTCTGTGTGCCTCTGGTTAACTCTGTGTAACTCTGTTTTCCTCTGTTGAACTCTGTTTAACTCTGTTTCCCTCTGTTTAACAGTGTTTAACTCTTTTCGCCTCTGTTTAACTCTGTTTAACTCTGCCTCTGTTTGCCTCTGTATAACTCTGTTTAACTCTGTTTGCCTCTCTTTGCCTCTGTTTAACTCTGTGTAATTCTGTTTTCCTCTGTTTAACTCTGTTTCCCTCTGTTTAACTCTTTTTTCCTCTGTTTAACTCTGTGTAACTCTGTTTTCCTATGTTTAACTCTGCTTAAACCTGTTTCCCTCTGTTTAACACTGTTTAACTCTTCTTGTCTCTGTTTAATTCTGTTTGGCTCTGTTTGCCTCTGTTTAACTCTGTGTAAATCTCTTTTCCTCTGTTTAACTCTCTTTGCCTCTGTTTAACTCTGTTTATCTCTGTTTCCAACCGTTTAAATCTGTTTAACTGTTTTGCCTCTGTTTAACTCTTTTTCCCTCTGTTTAACTCTGTTTAACTCTGTTTGCCTCTGTCTGACTCTGTTTCAATCTGTTTAACTCTGTTTCCCTCTGTTTAACTCTGTGTAACTCTTTTCGCCTATGTTTAACTCTGTTTAACTCTGTTTGACTCTGTCTGCCTCTGTATAACTCTGTTTAACTCTGTTTGCCTCTCTTTGCCTCTGTTTAACTCTGTGTAATTCTGTTTTACTATGTTTAACTCTGTTTCCCTCTGTTTAACTCTTTTTGCCACTGTTGTACTCTGTGTATCTCTATTTTCCTCTGTTTAACTCTGTTTAACTCTGTTTCCCTCTGTTTAACACTGTTTAACTCTTTTTGCCTCTGTTAAACTCTGTTTGCCTCCGTTTGCCTCTGTTTAACTCTGTTTAACTCTGTGTAACTCTCGTTTCCTCTTTTTAACTCTTTTTGCTTCTGTTTACCTCTGTTTGCCTCTGTTTAACTCTGTTTAACCCTGTTTGCCATTTTTTGCCTCTGTTTAAATCTGTCTGCTTCTGTTTGCCTCTGTTTAAATCTATTTAACCTTGTTTGCCTCTGTTTCCTTCTCTTTAAGTCTGTTTAACGCTGTTTAACTCTGTTTGCCTGTGTTTAACTCTGTGTAACTCTGTTTCAATCTGTTTAACACTGTTTGCCTCTGTTTAACTCTGTGTAAATCTATTTGCCTCTGTTTAACTCTGTTTAACTCTGTTTGCCTCTGTTTAACTCTGTTTTACCCTTTTTGCATCTTTTTGCCTCATTTAAATCTGTCTGCTTCTGTTTGCCTCTGTTTACCTCTATTTAAATCTATTTAACATTGTTTGCCTCTGTTTCCTTCTCTTTAAGTCTGTTTAACTCTGTTTGCCTCTGTTTGCCGGTGTTTAACTCTGTGTAACTCTGTTTCAATCTGTTTAACTCTGCTTAACTCTGTTTGCCTCTGTTTAACTCTGTGTAACTCTTTTTGCCTCTGTTTAACTCTGTTTCCCTCTGTTTAAATCTGTTTAACTCTTTTTGCATCTGTATAACCCAGTTCGCCTCTTTATGCCTCTGTTTAAGTCTGCCTAACTCTGTTTGCCTCTGTGTGCCTCTGGTTAACTCTGTGTAACTCTGTTTTCCTCTGTTGAACTCTGTTTAACTCTGTTTCCCTCTGTTTAACAGTGTTTAACTCTTTTTGCCTCTGTTTAAATCTGTTAAACTCTGTTTTCCTCTGTTTAACTCTGATTAACTTGTTTGAAGCTGTTTGCCATTGTTTCAGTCTGTTTAACTCTGTTTGCCGCTGCTTAACTCTGGTTCAAACTGTTTCCCCCTGTTTAACTCTCTTTAACTCGTTTTGCCTCTGTTTAACTCTGTTTAACTTTGTTTGCCTCTGTTTAACTCTGTTTAACTCTGTTTGCCTCTCTTTAACTCTGTTTGCCTCTGTTTCATTCTGTGTAACTCTGTTTTCCTCTATTTAACTTTGTTTCCCTCTGTTTAAATCTGTTTAACTCTGTTTGCCTCTGTTTAACCCAGTTTGCCTCTTTATGCCTCTGTTTAGGTCTGCTTAACTCTGTTTGCCTCTGTGTGCCTCTGTTTAACTCTGTGTAACTCTGTTTTCCTCTGTTGAACTCTGTTTAACTCTGTTTCCCTCTGTTTAACAGTGTTTAACTCTTTTTGCCTCTGTTTAAATCTGTTAAACTCTGTTTACATCTGTTTAACTCTGTTTAACTCTATTTGCCTCTCTTTAACTCTGTTTAACTCTGTTTGCCTCTGTTCAACCCTGTTTGCCTCTTTATGCCTCTGTTTAAGTCTGTTTAACTCTGTTTGCCTCTCTTTGCCTCTGTTTAACTCTGTGTAATTCTGTTTTCCTCTGTTTAACTCTGTTTCCCTCTGTTTAACTCTTTATGCCTCTGTTTAACTCTGTGTAACTCTGTTTTCCTCTGTCTAAATCTGCTTAAACCTGTTTCCCTCTGTTTAACACTGTTTAACTCTTTTTGTCTCTGTTTAACTCTGTTTGCCTCTGTTTAACTCTGTGTAAATCTCTTTTCCTCTGTTTAACTCTCTTTGCCTCTTTTTAACTCTGTTTAACTCTTTTTCCCTCTGTTTAAATCTGTTTAACTGTTTTTGCCTCTGTTTAACTCTTTTTCCCTCTGTTTCACTCTGTTTAACTCTGTTTGCCTCTGTCTGACTCTGTTTCAATCTGTTTAACTCTGTTTCCCTCTGTTTAACTCTGTGTAACTCTTTTCGCCTCTGTTTAACTCTGTTTAACTCTGTTTGCCTCTGTCTGCCTCTGTATAACTCTGTTTAACTCTGTTTGCCTCTCTTTGCCTCTGTTTAACTCTGTGTAATTCTGTTTTACTATGTTTAACTCTGTTTCCCTCTGTTTAACTCTTTTTGCCACTGTTGTACTCTGTGTATCTCTATTTTCCTCTGTTTAACTCTGTTTAACTCTGTTTCCCTCTGTTTAACACTGTTTTAACTCTTTTTGCCTCTGTTAAACTCTGTTTGCCTCTGTTTGCCTCTGTTTAACTCTGTTTAACTCTGTGTAACTCTCTTTTCCTCTTTTTAACTCTTTTTGCCTCGGTTTAACTCTGTTTGCCTCTGTTTGCCTCTGTTTAACTCTGTTTAACCCTGTTTGCCATTTTTTGCCTCTGTTTAAATCTGTCTGCTTCTGTTTGCCTCTGTTTAAATCTATTTAACCTTGTTTGCCTCTGTTTCCTTCTCTTTAAGTCTGTTTAACTCTGTTTAACTCTGTTTGCCTGTGTTTAACTCTGTGTAACTCTGTTTCAATCTGTTTAACACTGTTTGCCTCTGTTTAACTCTGTGTAAATCTATTTGCCTCTGTTTAACTCTGTTTAACCCTTTTTGCATTTTTTTGCCTCATTTAAATCTGTCTGCTTCTGTTTGCCTCTGTTTACCTCTATTTAAATCTATGTAACATTGTTTGCCTCTGTTTCCTTCTCTTTAAGTCTGTTTAACTCTGTTTGCCTCTGTTTGCCTGTGTTTAACTCTGTGTAACTCTGTTTCAATCTGTTTAACTCTGCTTAACTCTGTTTGCCTCTGTTTAACTCTGTGTAACTCTTTTTGCCTCTGTTTAACTCTGATTAACTCTGTGTAACTCTGTTTGCCTCTGTTTAACTCTGTTTCCCTCTGTTTAAATCTGTTTAACTCTTTTTGCATCTGTATAACCCAGTTCGCCTCTTTATGCCGCTGTTTAAGTCTGCCTAACTCTGTTTGCCTCTGTGTGCCTCTGGTTAACTCTGTGCAACTCTGTTTTCCTCTGTTTAACTCTATTTGCCTCTCTTTAACTCTGTTTAACTCTGTTTGCCTCTGTTCAACCCTGTTTGCCTCTTTATGCCTCTGTTTAAGTCTGTTTAACTCTGTTTGCCTCTCTTTGCCTCTGTTTAACTCTGTGTAATTCTGTTTTCCTCTGTTTAACTCTGTTTCCCTCTGTTTAACTCTTTATGCCTCTGTTTAACTCTGTGTAACTCTGTTTTCCTCTGTTTAACTCTGCTTAAACCTGTTTCCCTCTGTTTAACACTGTTTAACTCTTTTTGTCTCTGTTTAACTCTGTTTGCCTCTGTTTAACTCTATGTAAATCTCTTTTCCTCTGTTTAACTCTCTTTGCCTCTGTTTAACTCTGTTTAACTCTTTTTCCCTCTGTTTAAATCTGTTTAACTGTGTTTGCCTCTGTTTAACTCTTTTTCCCTCTGTTTCACTCTGTTTAACTCTGTTTGCCTCTGTCTGACTCTGTTTCAATCTGTTTAACTCTGTTTCCCTCTGTTTAACTCTGTGTAACTCTTTTCGCCTCTGTTTAACTCTGTTTGACTCTGTTTAACTCTGTTTGCCTCTGTCTGCCTCTGTATAACTCTGTTTAACTCTGTTTGCCTCTCTTTGCCTCTGTTTAACTCTGTGTAATTCTGTTTTACTATGTTTAACTCTGTTTCCCTCTGTTTAACTCTTTTTGCCACTATTGTACTCTGTGTATCTCTATTTTCCTCTGTCTAACTCTGTTTAACTCTGTTTCCCTCTGTTTAACACTGTTTAACTCTTTTTGCCTCTGTTAAACTCTGTTTGCCTCTGTTTGCCTCTGTTTAACTCTGTTTAACTCTGTGTAACTCTCTTTTCCTCTTTTTAACTCTTTTTGCCTCTGTTTAACTCTGTTTAACTCTGTTTGCCTCTGTTTAACTCTTTTTGCCACTATTGTACTCTGTGTATCTCTATTTTCCTCTGTCTAACTCTGTTTAACTCTGTTTCCCTCTGTTTAACACTGTTTAACTCTTTTTGCCTCTGTTAAACTCTGTTTGCCTCTGTTTGCCTCTGTTTAACTCTGTTTAACTCTGTGTAACTCTCTTTTCCTCTTTTTAACTCTTTTTGCCTCTGTTTAACTCTGTTTAACTCTGTTTGCCTCTGTTTAACTCTTTTTGCCACTATTGTACTCTGTGTATCTCTATTTTCCTCTGTCGAACTCTGTTTAACTCTGTTTCCCTCTGTTTAACACTGTTTAACTCTTTTTGCCTCTGTTAAACTCTGTTTGCCTCTGTTTGCCTCTGTTTAACTCTGTTTAACTCTGTTTAACTCTGTTTTACCCTTTTTGCATCTTTTTGCCTCATTTAAATCTGTCTGCTTCTGTTTGCCTCTGTTTACCTCTATTTAAATCTATTTAACATTGTTTGCCTCTGTTTCCTTCTCTTTAAGTCTGTTTAACTCTGTTTGCCTCTGTTTGCCTCTGGTTAACTCTGTGTAACTCTGTTTTCCTCTGTTGAACTCTGTTTAACTCTGTTTCCCTCTGTTTAACAGTGTTTAACTCTTTTTGCCTCTGTTTAACTCTGTTTAACTCTGCCTCTGTTTGCCTCTGTTTGCCTCTGTATAACTCTGTTTAACTCTGTTTGCCTCTCTTTGCCTCTGTTTAACTCTGTGTAATTCTGTTTTACTATGTTTAACTCTGTTTCCCTCTGTTTAACTCTTTTTGCCACTGTTGTACTCTGTTTATCTCTATTTTCCTCTGTTTAACTCTGTTTCACTCTGTTTCCCTCTGTTTAACACTGTTTAACTCTTTTTGCCTCTGTTAAACTCTGTTTGCCTCTGTTTGCCTCTGTTGAAATCTGTTTAACTCTGTTTCCCTCTGTTTAACAGTGTTTAACTCTTTTTGCCTCTGTTTAAATCTGTTAAATTCTGTTTTCCTCTGTTTAACTCTGATTAACTTGTTTGAAGCTGTTTGCCATTGTTTCAGTCTGTTTAACTCTGTTTGCCGCTGCTTAACTCTGTTTCAAACTGCTTCCCCCTGTTTAACTCTCTTTAACTCGTTTTGCCTCTGTTTAACTCTGTTTAACTCTGTTTGCCTCTCTTTAACTCTGTTTAAATCTGTTTGCCTCTGTTTAACGCAGTTTGCCTCTTTATGCCTCTGCTTAAGTCTGTTTAACTCTGTTTGCCTCTCTTTGCCTCTGTTTAACTCTGTGTAACTCTGCTTTCCTCTGTTTAACTCTGCTTAAACCTGTTTCCCTCTGTTTAACACTGTTTAACTCTTCTTGTCTCTGTTTAACTCTGTTTGGCTCTGTTTAACTCTGTGTAAATCTCTTTTCCTCTGTTTAACTCTCTTTGCCTCTGTTTCACTCTGTTTAACTCTGTTTCCATCTGTGTAAATCTGTTTAACTGTTTTTGCCTCTGTTTAACTCAGTTTGCCTCTTTATGCCTCTGTTTAAGACTGCTTAACTCTGTTTGCCTCTGTGTGCCTCTGTTTAACTCTGTGTAACTCTGTTTTCCTCTGTTGAACTCTGTTTAACTCTGTTTCCTTCTGCTTAACAGTGTTTAACTCTTTCTGCCTCTGTTTAAATCTGTTAAACTCTGTTTACCTCTGTTTAACTCTGTTTGCCTCTCTTTAACACTGTTTAACTCTGTTTGCCTCTGTTAAACCCTGTTTGCCTCTTTATGCCTCTGTTTAAGTCTGTTTAACTCTGTTTGTCTCTCTTTGCCTCTGTTTAACTCTGTGTAATTCTGTTTTCCTCTGTTTAACTCTGTTTCCCTCTGTTTAACTCTTTTTTCCTCTGTTTAACTCTGTGTAACTCTGTTTTCCTCTGTTTAACTCTGCTTAAACCTGTTTCCTTCTGTTTAACACTGTTTAACTCTTCTTGTCTCTGGTTAATTCTGTTTGGCTCTGTTTGCCTCTGTTTAACTCTGTGTAAATCTCTTTTCCTCTGTTTAACTCTCTTTGCCTCTGTTTAACTCTGTTTAACTCTGTTTCCATCCGTTTAAATCTGTTTAACTGTTTTGCCTCTGTTTAACTCTTTTTCCCTCTGTTTAACTCTGTTTAACTCTGTTTGCCTCTGTCTGACTCTGTTTCAATCTGTTTAACTCTGTTTCCCTCTGTTTAACTCTGTGTAACTCTTTTCGCCTATGTTTAACTCTGTTTAACTCTGTTTGACTCTGTCTGCCTCTGTATAACTCTGTTTAACTCTGTTTGCCTCTCTTTGCCTCTGCTTAACTCTGTGTAATTCTGTTTTACTATGTTTAACTCTGTTTCCCTCTGTTTAACTCTTTTTTCCTCTGTTTAACTCTGTGTAACTCTGTTTTCCTCTGTTTAACTCTGCTTAAACCTGTTTCCCTCTGTTTAACACTGTTTAACTCTTCTTGTCTCTGTTTAATTCTGTTTGGCTCTGTTTGCCTCTGTTTAACTCTGTGTAAATCTCTTTTCCTCTGTTTAACTCTCTTTGCCTCTGTTTAACTCTGTGTAATTCTGTTTTACTATGTTTAACTCTGTTTCCCTCTGTTTAACTCTTTTTGCCACTGTTGTACTCTGTGTATCTCTATTTTCCTCTGTTTAACTCTGTTTAACTCTGTTTCCCTCTGTTTAACACTGTTTAACTCTTTTTGCCTCTGTTTAACACTTTTTCCCTCTGTTTAACTCTGTTTAACTCTGTTTCCCTCTGTTTAACAGTGTTTAACTCTTTTTGCCTCTGTTTAAATCTGTTAACCTCTGTTTACATCTGTTTAACTCTGTTTAACTCTATTTGCCTCTCTTTAACTCTGTTTAACTCTGTTTGCCTCTGTTCAACCCTGTTTGCGTCTTTATGCCTCTGTTTAAGTCTGTTTTACTCTGTTTGCCTCTCTTTGCTTCTGTTTAACTGTGTGTAATTCTGTTTTCCTCTGTTTAACTCTCTTTGCCTCTGTTTAACTCTGTTTAACACTTTTTCCCTCTGTTTAACTCTATTTAACTCTTTTTGCCTCTGTTTAACTCTTTTTCCCTCTGTTTAACTCTGTTTAACTCTGTTTAACTCTGTTTGCCTCTGTCTGAAACTGTTTCAATCTGTTTAACTCTGTTTCCCTCTGTTTAACTCTGTGTAACGCTTTTCGCCTCTGTTTAACTCTGTTTAACTCTGTTTGCCTCTGTCTGCCTCTGTATAACTCTGTTTAACTCTGTTTGCCTCTCTTTGCCTCTGTTTAACTCTGTGTAATTCTGTTTTACTATGTTTAACTCTGTTTCCCTCTGTTTAACACTGTTTAACTCTTTTTGCCTCTGTTAAACTCTGTTTGCCTCTGTTTGCCTCTGTTTAACTCTGTGTAACTCTCTTTTCCTCTTTTTAACTCTTTTTGCTTCTGTTTAACTCTGTTTGCCTCTGTTTGCCTCTGTTTAACTCTGTTTAACCCTGTTTGCCATTTTTTGCCTCTGTTTAAATCTGTCTGCTTCTGTTTGCCTCTGTTTAAATCTATTTAACCTTGTTTGCCTCTGTTTCCTTCTCTTTAAGTCTGTTTAACTCTGTTTAACTCTGTTTGCCTGTGTTTAACTCTGTGTAACTCTGTTTCAATCTGTTTAACACTGTTTGCCTCTGTTTAACTCTGTGTAAAGCTATTTGCCTCTGTTTAACTCTGTATAACTCTGTTTGCCTCTGTTTAACGCTGTTTACCCTTTTTGCATCTTTTTGCCTCATTTAAATCTGTCTGCTTCTGTTTGCCTCTGTTTACCTCTATTTAAATCTATTTAACATTGTTTGCCTCTGTTTCCTTCTCTTTAAGTCTGTTTAACTCTGTTTGCCTCTGTTTGCCTGTGTTTAACTCTGTGTAACTCTGTTTCAATCTGTTTAACTCTGCTTAACTCTGTTTGCCTCTGTTTAACTCTGTGTAACTCTTTTTGCCTCTGTTTAACTCTGATTAACTCTGTGTAACTCTGTTTGCCTCTGTTTAACTCTGTTTCCCTCTGTTTAAATCTGTTTAACTATTTTTGCATCTGTATAACCCAGTTCGCCTCTTTATGCCGCTGTTTAAGTCTGCCTAACTCTGTTTGCCTCTGTGTGCCTCTGGTTAACTCTGTGTAACTCTGTTTTCCTCTGTTTTCCTCTGTTGAACTCTGTTTCCCTCTGTTTAACAGTGTTTAACTCTTTTCGCCTCTGTTTAACTCTGTGTAACTCTGCCTCTGTTTGCCTCTGTTTGCCTCTGTATAACTCTGTTTAACTCTGTTTGCCTCTCTTTGCCTCTGTTTAACTCTGTGTAATTCTGTTTTACTATGTTTAACTCTGTTTCCCTCTGTTTAACTCTTTTTGCCACTGTTATACTCTGTGTATCTCTATTTTCCTCTGTTTAACTCTGTTTCACTCTGTTTCCCTCTGTTTAACACTGTTTAACTCTTTTTGCCTCTGTTAAACTCTGTTTGCCTCTGTTTGCCTCTGTTGAAATCTGTTTAACTCTGTTTCCCTCTGTTTAACAGTGTTTTAACTCTTTTTGCCTCTGTTTAAATCTGTTAAACTCTGTTTTCGTCTGTTTAACTCTGATTAACTTGTTTGAAGCTGTTTGCCTCTGTTTAACTCTGTTTCCCTCTGTTTAAATCTGTTTAACTCTTTTTGCATCTGTACAACCCAGTTCGCCTCTTTATGCCTCTGTTTAAGTCTGCCTAACTCTGTTTGCCTCTGTGTGCCTCTGGTTAACTCTGTGTAACTCTCTTTTCCTCTGTTGAACTCTGTTTAACTCTGTTTCCCTCTGTTTAACAGTGGTTAACTCTTTTTGCCTCTGTTTAAAATCTGTTTTCCTCTGTTTAAACTCTGATTAACTTGTTTGAAGCTGTTTGCCATTGTTTCAGTCTGTTTAACTCTGTTTGCCGCTGCTTAACTCTGGTTCAAACTGCTTCCCCCTGTTTAACTCTCTTTAACTCGTTTTGCCTCTGTTTAACTCTGTTTAACTTTGTTTGCCTCTGTTTAACTCTGTTTAACTCTGTTTGCCTCTCTTTAACTCTGTTTAAACTCTGTTTGCTTCTGTTTCATTCTGTGTAACTCTGTTTTCCTCTGTTTAACATTGTTTCCCTCTGTTTAAATCTGTTTAACTCTGTTTGCCTCTGTTTAACACAATTTGCCCTCTTTATGCCTCTGTTTAAGTCTGCTTAACTCTGTTTGCCTCTGTGTGCCTCTGTTTAACTCTGTGTAACTCTGTTTTCCTCTGTTGAAATCTGTTTAACTCTGTTTCCCCTCTGTTTAACAGTGTTTAACTCTTTTTTGCCTCTGTTTAACTCTGTGTAACTCTGTTTTCCTCTGTTTAACTCTGCTTAAACCTGTTTCCCTCTGTTTAACACTGTTTAACTCTTTTTGTCTCTGTTTAACTCTGTTTGCCTCTGTTTAAACTCTGTGTAAATCTCTTTTCCTCTGTTTAACTCTCTTTGCCTCTGTTTAACTCTGTTTAACTCTTTTTCCCTCTGTTTAAATCTGTTTAACTGTTTTTTGCCTCTGTTTAACTCTTTTTCCCTCTGTTTAACTATGTTTAACTCTGTTTGCCTCTGTCTGACTCTGTTTCAATCTGTTTAACTCTGTTTCCCTCTGTTTAACCTCTGTGTAACTCTTTTCGCCTCTGTTTAACTCTGTTTAACTCTGTTTGCCTCTGTCTGCCTCTGTATAAACTCTGTTTAAACTCTGTTTGCCTCTCTTTGCCTCTGTTTAAATCTGTGTAATTCTGTTTTCCTCTGTTTAACTCTGTTTCCCTCTGTTTAAACTCTTTATGCCTCTGTTTAACTCTGTGTAACTCTGTTTTCCCTCTGTTTAACTCTGCTTAAACCTGTTTCCCTCTGTTTAACACTGTTTAACTGTTTTTGTCTCTGTTTAACTCTGTTTGCCTCTGTTTAACTCTGTGTAAATCTCTTTTCCTCTGTTTAACTCTCTTTGCCTCTGTTTAACTCTGTTTAACTCTTTTTCCCTCTGTTTAAATCTGTTTAACTGTTTTTGCCTCTGTTTAACTCTTTTTCCCTCTGTTTAACTCTGTTTAACTCTGTTTGCCTCTGTCTGCCTCTGTATAACTCTGTTTGCCTTTCTTTGCCTTTGTTTAACTCTGTGTAACTCTGTTTTCCTCTGTTTAACTCTGCTTAAACCTGTTTCCCTCTGTTTAACACTGTTTAACTCTTTTTGTCTCTGTTTAAACTCTGTTTGCCTCTGTTTAACTCTGTTTAACCTCTTTTTCCCTCTGTTTAAATCTGTTTAACTGTTTTTGCCTCTGTTTAACTCTTTTTCCCTCTGTTTAACTCTGTTTAACTCTGTTTGCCTCTGTCTGACTCTGTTTCAATCTGTTTAACTCTGTTTTCCCTCTGTTTAACTCTGTGTAACTCTTTTCGCCTCTGTTTAACTCTGTTTAACTCTGTTTGCTTCTGTCTGCCTCTGTATAACTCTGTTTATCTCTGTTTGCCTCTCTTTGCCTCTGTTTAACTCTGTGTAATTCTGTTTTACTATATTTAACTCTGTTTCCCTCTGTTTAACTCTTTTTGCCACTGTTGTAATCTGTGTATCTCTATTTTCCTCTGTTTAACTCTGTTTAACTCTGTTTCCCTCCGTTTAAACACTGTTTAACTCTTTTGCCTCTGTTAAACTCTGTTTGCCTCTGTTTGCCTCTGTTTAACTCTGTGTAACTCTCTTTTCCTCTTTTTAACTCTTTTTGCCTCTGTTTAACTCTGTTTGCCTCTGTTTGCCTCTGTTTAACTCTGTTTAACCCTGTTTGCCATTTTTTGCCTCTGTTTAAAATCTGTCTGCTTCTTTTTGCCTCTGTTTAAATCTATTTAACCTTGTTTGCCCTCTGTTTCCTTCTCTTTAAGTCTGTTTAACTCTGTTTAACTCTGTTTCCCCTGTGTTTAACTCTGTGTAACTCTGTTTCAATCTGTTTAACACTGTTTGCCTCTGTTTAACTCTGTGTAAATCTATTTGCCTCTGTTTAACTCTGTTTAACTCTGTTTGCCTCTGTTTAACTCTGTTTTACCCTTTTTGCATCTTTTTGCCTCATTTAAATCTGTCTGCTTCTGTTTGCCTCTGTTTACCTCTATTTAAATCTATTTAACATTGTTTTGCCCCTTTTTCCTTCTCTTTAAGTCTGTTTAACTCTATTTGCCTCTGTTTAAGTCTGTTTAACTCTGTTTGCCTCTGTTCAACCCTGTTTGCCTCTTTATGCCTCTGTTTAAGTCTGTTTAAACTCTGTTTGCCTCTCTTTGCCTCTGTTTAACTCTGTGTAATTCTGTTTTCCTCTGTTTAACTCTGTTTCCCTCTGTTTAACTCTTTATGCCTCTGTTTAACTCTGTGTAACTCTGTTTTCCTCTGTCTAACTCTGCTTAAACCTGTTCCCCTCTGTTTAAACACTGTTTAACTCTTTTTGTCTCTGTTTAACTCTGTTTGCCTCTGTTTAACTCTGTGTAAATCTCTTTTCCTCTGTTTAACTCTCTTTGCCTCTGTTTAACTCTGTTTAACTCTTTTTCCCTCTGTTTAAATCTGTTTAACTGTTTTTGCCTCTGTTTAACTCTTTTTTCCCTCTGTTTCACTCTGTTTAACTCTGTTTGCCTCTGTCTGACTCTGTTTCAATCTGTTTAACTCTGTTTCCCTCTGTTTAACTCTGTGTAACTCTTTTCGCCTCTGTTTAACTCTGTTTAAACTCTGTTTGCCTCTGTCTGCCTCTGTATAACTCTGTTTAACTCTGTTTGCCTCTCTTTGCCTCTGTTTAAACTCTGTGTAATTCTGTTTTTACTATGTTTAACTCTGTCTTCCCTCTGTTTAACTCTTTTTGCAACTGTTGTACTCTGTGTATCTCTATTTTCCTCTGTTTAACTCTGTTTAACTCTGTTTCCCTCTGTTTAACACTGTTTAACTCTTTTTGCCTCTGTTAAACTCTGTTTGCCTCTGTTTGCCTCTGTTTAACTCTGTTTAACTCTGTGTAACTCTCTTTTCCTCTTTTTAACTCTTTTTGCCTCTGTTTAACTCTGTTTGCCTCTGTTTGCCTCTGTTTAACTCTGTTTAACCCTGTTTGCCATTTTTTGCCTCTGTTTAAATCTGTCTGCTTCTGTTTGCCTCTGTTTAAATCTATTTAACCTTGTTTGCCTCTGTTTCCTTCTCTTTAAGTCTGTTTAACTCTGTTTAACTCTGTTTGCCTGTGTTTAACTCTGTGTAACTCTGTTTCAATCTGTTTAACATTGTTTGCCTCTGTTTAACTCTGTGTAAATCTATTTGCCTCTGTTTAACTCTGTTTAACTCTGTTTGCCTCTGTTTAACCTTGTTTTACCCTTTTTTGCATCTTTTTGCCTCATTTAAATCTGTCTGCTTTCTGTTTGCCTCTGTTTACCTCTATTTAAATCTATTTAACATTGTTTGCCTCTGTTTCCTTCTCTTTAAGTCTGTTTAACCTCTGTTTGCCTCTGTTTGCCTGTGTTTAACTCTGTGTAAACTCTGTTTCAATCTGTTTAACTCTGCTTAACTCTGTTTGCCTCTGTTTAACTCTGTGTAACTCTTTTTGCCTCTGTTTAACTCTGATTAACTCTGTGTAACTCTGTTTGCCTCTGTTTAAGTCAGTTTCCCTCTGTTTAAATCTGTTTAACTCTTTTTGCATCTGTATAACCCAGTTCGCCTCTTTATGCCTCTGTTTAAGTCTACCTAACTCTGTTTGCCTCTGTGTGCCTCGGGTTAACTCTGTGTAACTCTGTTTAAAATCTGTTTAACTCTGTTTAACTCTGTTTAACTCTGTTTCCCTCTGTTTAACAGTGTTTAACTCTTTTTTGCTTCTGTTGAAATCTGTTAAACTCTGTTTTCCTCTGTTTAACTCTGATTAACTTGTTTGAAGCTGTTTGCCATTGTTTCAGTCTGTTTTAACTCTGTTTGCCGCTGCTTAACTCTGGTTCAAACTGCTTCCCCCTGTTTAACTCTCTTTAACTCGTTTTGCCCTCTGTTTAACTCTGTTTAACTTTGTTTGCCTCTGTTTAACTCTGTTTAACTCTGTTTGCCCTCTCTTTAACTCTGTTTGCCTCTGTTTCATTCTGTGTAACTCTGTTTTCCTCTGTTTAACTTTGTTTCCCTCTGTTTAAATCTGTTTAACTCTGTTTGCCTCTGTTTAACCCCAGTTTGCCACTTTATGCCTCTGTTTAAGTCTGCTTAACTCTGTTTGCCTCTGTGTGCCTCTGTTTAACTCTGTGTAACTCTGTTTTCCTCTGTTGAACTCTGTTTCCCCTCTGTTTAACAGTGTTTAACCTCTTTTTGCCTCTGTTTAAATCTGTTAAACTCTGTTTACCTCTGTTTAACTCTATTTGCCTCTCTTTAACTCTGTTTAACTCTGTTTGCCTTCTGTTCAACCCTGTTTGCCTCTTTATGCCTCTGTTTAAGTCTGTTTAACTCTGTTTGCCTCTCTTTGCCTCTGTTTAACTCTGTGTAATTCTGTTTTCCTCTGTTTAACTCTGTTTCCCTCTGTTTAACTCTTTATGCCTCTGTTTAACTCTGTGTAACTCTGTTTTCCTCTGTTTAACTCTGCTTAAACCTGTTTCCCTCTGTTTAACACTGTTTAACTCTTTTTGTCTCTGTTTAACTCTTTTTGTCTCTGTTTAACTCTGTTTGCCTCTGTTTAACTCTGTGTAAATCTCTTTTCCTCTGTTTAACTCCCTTTGCCTCTGTTTAACTCTGTTTAACTCTTTTTCCCTCTGTTTAAATCTGTTTAACTGTGTTTGCCTCTGTTTAACTCTTTTTTCCCCTCTGTTTAACTCTGTTTAACTCTGTTCGCCTCTGTCTGACTCTGTTTCAATCTGTTTAATTCTGTTTCCCCTCTGTTTAACTCTGTTTCCCTCTGTTAAAATCTGTTTAACTCTTTTTGCATCTGTATATCCCAGTTCGCCTCTTTATGCCTCTGTTTAAGTCAGCCTAACTCTGTTTGCCTCTGTGTGCCTCTGGTTAACTCTGTGTAACTCTGTTTTCCTCTGTTGAACTCTGTCTAACTCTGTTTCCCTCTGCTTAACAGTGTTTAACTCTTTTTGCCTCTGTTTAAATCTGTTAAACTCTGTTTTCCTCTGTTTAACTCTGATTAACTTGTTTGAAGCTGTTTGCCATTGTTTCAGTCTGTTTAACTCTGTTTGCCGCTGCTTAACTCTGGTTCAAACTGCTTCCCCCTGTTTAACTCTCTTTAACTCGTTTTGCCTCTGTTTAACTCTGCTTAACTTTGTTTGCCTCTGTTTAACTCTGTTTAACTCTGTTTGCCTCTCTTTAACTCTGTTTAACTCTGTTTGCCTCTGTTTCATTCTGTGTAACTCTGTTTTCCTCTGTTTAACTTTGTTTCCCTCTGTTTAAATCTGTTTAACTCTGTTTGCCTCTGTTTAACCCAGTTTGCCTCTTTATGCCTCTGTTTAAGTCTGCTTAACTCTGTTTGCCTCTGTGTGCCTCTGTTTAACTCTGTGTAACTCTGTTTTCCTCTGTTGAACTCTGTTTAAACTCTGTTTCCCTCTGTTTAACAGTGTTTAACTCTTTTTGCCTCTGTTTAAATCTGTTAAACTCTGTTTACCTCTGTTTAACACTGTTTAACTCTATTTGCCTCTCTTTAACTCTGTTTAACTCTGTTTGCCTCTGTTCAACCCTGTTTGCCTCTTTATGCCTCTGTTTAAGTCTATTTAACTCTGTTTGCCTCTCTTTGCCTCTGTTTAACTCTGTGTAATTCTGTTTTGATCGATTTAACTCTGTTTCCCTCTGTTTAACTCTTTATGCCTCTGTTTAACTCTGTGTAACTCTGCTTTCCTCTGTTTAACTCTGCTTAAAACCTGTTTCCCTCTGTTTAACACTGTTTAACGCTTCTTGTCTCTGTTTTAACTCTGTTTGGCTCTGTTTGCCTCTTTTTTACTCTGTTTAACTCTGTTTCCATCTGTTTAAATCTGTTTAACTGTTTTTGCCTCTGTTTAACTCTTTTTCCCTCTGTTTAACTCTGTTTGCCTCTGTTTAACTCTGTTTCCATCTGTTTTCAATCTGTTTAACTCTTTTTGCCTCTGTTTTAACACAGTTTGCTCTCTTTATGCCTCTGTTTAAGACTGCTTAACTCTGTTTGCCTCTGTGTGCCTCTGTTTAACTCTGTGTAACTCTGTTTTCCTCTGTTGAACTCTGTTTAACTCTGTTTTCCCTCTGCTTAACAGTGTTTAACTCTTTCTGCCTCTGTTTAAATCTGTTAAACTCTGTTTACCTCTGTTTAACTCTGTTTGCCTCTCTTTAACTCTGTGTAACTCTGTTTGCCTCTGTTAAACCCTGTTTGCCTCTTTATGCCTCTGTTTAAGTCTCGTTTAACTCTGTTTGTCTCTCTTTGCCTCTGTTTAACTCTGTGTAATTCTGTTTTCCCTCTGTTTAACTCTGTTTCCCTCTGTTTAACTCTTTTTTCCTCTGTTTAGCTCAGTGTAACTCTGTTTTCCTCTGTTTAACTCTGCTTAAATCTGTTTCCCTCTGTTTAACACTGTTTAACTCTTCTTGTCTCTGTTTAATTCCTGTTTGTGGCTCTGTTTGCCTCTGTTTAACTCTGTGTAAATCTCTTTTCCTCTGTTTAACTATCTTTGCCTCTGTTTAACTCTGTTTAACTCTGTTTGCCTCTGTCTGCCTCTGTATAACTCTGTTTAACTCTGTTTGCCTCTCTTTGCCTCTGTTTAACTCTGTGTAATTCTGTTTTACTATGTTTAACTCTGTTTCCCTCTGTTTAACCTCTTTTTGCCACTGTTGTACTCTGTGTATCTCTATTTTCCCTCTGTTTAACTCTGTTTGACTCTGTTTTCCCTCTGTTTAACACTGTTTAACTCTTTTTTGCCTCTGTTAAACTCTCCGTTTTGCCTCCGTTTGCCTCTGTTTTTACTCTGTTTAACTCTGTGTTACTCTCTTTTCCTCTTTTTAACTCTTTTTGCTTCTGTTTACCTCTGTTTGCCTCTGTTTAACTCTGTTTAACCCTGTTTGCCATTTTTTGCCTCTGTTTAAATCTGTCTGCTTCTGTTTGCCTCTGTTTAATCTATTTAACCTTGTTTGCCTCTGTTTCCTTCTCTTTAAGTCTGTTTAACTCTGTTTGCCTGTGTTTAACTCTGTGTAACTCTGTTTCAATCTGTTTAACACTGTTTGCCTCTGTTTAACTCTGTGTAAATCTATTTGCCTCTGTTTAACTCTGTTTAACTCTGTTTGCCTCTGTTTAACTCTGTTTTACCCCTTTTTGCATTTTTTTTGCCTCATTTAAATCTGTCTGCTTCTGTTTGCCTCTGTTTACCTCTATTTAAATCTATTTAACATTGTTTGCCTCTGTTTCCTTCTCTTTAAGTCTGTTTAACTCTGTTTGCCTCTGTTTGCCTGGGTTTAACTCTGTGTAACTCTGTTTCAATCTGTTTAACTCTGCTTAACTCTGTTTGCCTCTGTTTAACTCTGTGTAACTCTTTTTGCCTCTGTTTAACTCTGATTAACTCTGTGTAACTCTGTTTGCCTCTGTTTAACTCTGTTTCCCTCTGTTTAAATCTGTTTAACTCTTTTTGCATCTGTATAACCCAGTTCGCCTCTTTATGCCGCTGTTTAAGTCTGCCTAACTCTGTTTGCCTCTGTGTGCCTCTGGTTAACTCTGTGTAAACTCCGTTTTTCCTCTGTTTAACTCTATTTTGCCTCTCTTTAACTCTGTTTAACTCTGTTTGCCTCTGTTCAACCCTGTTTGCCTCTTTATGCCTCTGTTTAAGTCTGTTTAACTCTGTTTGCCTCTCTCTTTGCCTCTGTTTAACTCTGTGTAATTCTGTTTTCCTCTGTTTAACTCTGTTTCCCTCTGTTTAACTCTTTATGCCCTCTGTTTAACTCTGTGTAACTCTGTTTTCCTCTGTTTAACTCTGGCTTAACCTGTTTCCCTCTGTTTAACACTGTTTACTCTTTTTGTCTCTGTTTAACTCTGTTTGCCTCTGTTTAACTCTGTGTAAATCTCTTTTCCTCTGTTTAACTCTCCTTTGCCTCTGTTTAACTCTGTTTAAACTCTTTTTCCCTCTGTTTAAATCTTTTTAACTGTGTTTGCCTCTGTTTAACTCTTTTTTCCCTCTGTTTCACTCTGTTTTAACTCTGTTTGCCTCTGGTCTGACTCTGTTTCAATCTGTTTAACCTCTGTTTCCCCTCTGTTTAACTCTCGTGTAACTCTTTCTCGCCTCTGTTTAACTCTGTTTAAATCTGTTTGCCTCTGTCTGCCTCTGTATAACTCTGTTTAACTCTGTTTGCCTCTCTTTGCCTCTGTTTAACTCTGTGTAATTCTGTTTTACTATGTTTAACTCTGTTTCCCTCTGTTTAACTCTTTTTGCCACTGTTGTACTCTGTGTATCTCTATTTTCCCTCTGTCTAACTCTGTTTAACTCCTGTTTCCCTCTGTTTTAACACTGTTTAACTCTTTTTTGCCTCTGTTAAACTCTGTTTGCCTCTGTTTGCCTCTGTTTAACTCTGTTTAAACTCTGTGTAACTCTCTTTTTCCTCTTTTTAACTCTTTTTGCCTCTGTTTAACTCTGTTTGCCTCTGTTTAACTCTGTTTAAACCCTGTTTGCCATTTTTTGAGCCTCTGTTTAAATCTGTCTGCTTCTGTTTGCCTCTGTTTAAATCTATTTAACCTTGTTTGCCTCTGTTTCCTTCTCTTTAAGTCTGTTTAACTCTGTTTAACTCTGTTTGCCTGTGTTTAACTCTGTGTAACTCTGTTTCAATCTGTTTAACACTGTTTGCCTCTGTTTAACTCTGTGTAAATCTATTTGCCTCTGTTTAACTCTGTTTAACTCTGTTTGCCTCTGTTTAAACTCTGTTTTTACCCTTTTTGCATCTTTTTTGCCTCATTTAAATCTGTCTGCTTCTGTTTGCCTCTGTTTACCTCTATTTAAATCTATTTAACATTGTTTGCCTCTGTTTCCTTCTCTTTAAGTCTGTTTAACTCTGTTTGCCTCTGTTTGCCTGTGTTTAACTCTGTGTAAACTCTGTTTCAATCTGTTTAACTCTGCTTAACTCTGTTTGCCTCTGTTTAACTCTGTGTAACTCTTTTTGCCTCTGTTTAACTCTGTTTCCCTCTGTTTAAGATCTGTTTAACTCTTTTTGCATCTGTATAAACGCAGTTCGCCTCTTTATGCCTCTGTTTAAGTCTGCCTAACTCTGTTTGCCCTCTGTGTGCCTCTGGTTAACTCTGTGTAACTCTGTTTTCCTCTGTTAAACTCTGTTTTCCTCTGTTTAACTCTGATTAACTTGTTTGAAGCTGTTTGCCATTGTTTCAGTCTGTTTAACTCTGTTTGCCGCTGCTTAACTCTGGTTCAAACTGTTTCCCCCTGTTTAAACTCTCTTTAACTCGTTTTGGCCTCTGTTTAACTCTGTTTAACTTTGTTTGCCTCTGTTTAAACTCTGTTTAACTCTGTTTGCCTCTCTTTAACTCTGTTTGCCTCTGTTTTCATTCTGTGTAACTCTGTTTTCCTCTGTTTAACTTTTGTTTCCCTCTGTTTAAATCTGTTTAAACTCTGTTTGCCTCTGTTTAGACCCAGTTTGCCTCTTTATGCCTCTGTTTAAGTCTGCTTAACTCTGTTTGCCTCTGTGTGCCTCTGTTTAACTCTGTGTAACTCTGTTTTCCTCTGTTGAACTCTGTTTAACTCTGTTTCCCTCTGTTTTAACAGTGTTTAACTCTTTTTGCCCTCTGTTTAAATCTGTTAAACTCTGTTTAAACTCTGTTTAACTCTATTTGCCTCTCTTTAACTCTGTTTAACTCTGTTTGCCTCTGTTCAACCCTGTTTGCCTCTTTATGCCTCTGTTTAAGTCTGTTTAACTCTGTTTGCCTCTCTTTGCCTCTGTTTAACTCTGTGTAATTCTGTTTTCCTCTGTTTAACTCTGTTTCCCTCTGTTTAACTCTTTATGCCTCTGTTTAACTCTGTGTAACTCTGTTTTCCTCTGTTTAACTCTGCTTAAAACCTGTTTCCCTCTGTTTAACACCTGTTTAAACTCTTTTTGTCTCTGTTTAACTCTGTTTGCCTCTGTTTAACTCTGTGTAAATCTCTTTTTCCTCTGTTTAACTCTCTTTGCCTCTGTTTAACTCTGTTTAACTCTTTTTCCCCTCTGTTTAAATCTGTTTAACTGTGTTTGCCTCTGTTTAACTCTTTTTCCCTCTGTTTCACTCTGTTTAACTCTGTTTGCCTCTGTCTGACTCTGTTTCAATCTGTTTAACTCTGTTTCCCTCTGTTTAACTCTGTGTAACTCTTTTCCGCCTCTGTTTGCCTCTGGTTTAACCTCTGTTTAACTCTGTTTGCCTCTGTCTGCCTCTGTATAACTCTGTTTAACTCTGTTTGCCTCTCTTTGCCTCTGTTTAACTCTGTGTAATTCTGTTTTACTATGTTTAACTCTGTTTCCCTCTGTTTAACTCTTTTTGCCACTGTTGTACTCTGTGTATCTCTATTTTCCTCTGTTTAACTCTGTTTGACTCTGTTTCCCCTCTGTTTAACCACTGTTTAACTCTTTTTGCCTCTGTTAAAACTCCGTTTTGCCTCCGTTTGCCTCTGTTTTACTCTGTTTAACACTCTGTGTTACTCTCTTTTCCTCTTTTTAACTCTTTTTGCTTCTGTTTACCTCTGTTTGCCTCTGTTTAACTCTGTTAACCCCTGTTTGCCATTTTTTGCCTCTGTTTAAATCTGTCTGCTTCTGTTTGCCTCTGTTTAAATCTATTTAACCTTGTTTGCCTCTGTTTCCTTCTCTTTAAGTCTGTTTAACTCTGTTTGCCTGTGTTTAACTCTGTGTAACTCTGTTTCAATCTGTTTAACACTGTTTGCCTCTGTTTAACTCTGTGTAAATCTATTTGCCTCTGTTTAACTCTGTTTAACTCTGTTTGCCTCTGTTTAACTCTGTTTTACCCTTTTTGCATTTTTTTGCCTCATTTAAATCTGTCTGCTTCTGTTTGCCTCTGTTTACCTCTATTTAAATCTATTTAACATTGTTTGCCTCTGTTTCCTTCTCTTTAAGTCTGTTTAACTCTGTTTGCCTCTGTTTGCCTGGGTTTTAACTCTGTGTAACTCTGTTTCAATCTGTTTAACTCTGCTTAACTCTGTTTGCCTCTGTTTAACTCTGTGTAACCTCTTTTTGCCTCTGTTTAACTCTGATTAACTCTGTGTAACTCTGTTTGCCTCTGTTTAACTCTTTTTCCCTCTGTTTAAATCTGTTTAACTCTTTTTGCATCTGTATAACCCAGTTCGCTCTTTATGCCGCTGTTTAAGTCTGCCTAACTCTGTTTGCCTCTGTGGTGCCTCTGGTTAACTCTGTGTAACTCCGTTTTTCCTCTGTTTAACTCTATTTGCCTCTCTTTAACTCTGTTTAACTCTGTTTGCCTCTGTTCAACCCTGTTTGCCTCTTTATGCCTCTGTTTAAGTCTGTTTAACTCTGTTTTGCCTCTCTTTGCCTCTGTTTAACTCTGTGTAATTCTGTTTTCCTCTGTTTAACTCTGTTTCCCTCTGTTTAACTCTTTTATGCCTCTGTTTAACTCTGTGTAACTCTGTTTTCCTCTGTTTAACTCTGCTTAACCTGTTTCCCTCTGCTTTTAACACTGTTTAACTCTTTTTGTCTCTGTTTAACTCTGTTTGGCCTCTGTTTAACTCTGTGTAAATCTCTTTTCCTCTGTTTAACTCTCTTTGCCTCTGTTTAACTCTGTTTAACTCTTTTTCCCTCTGTTTAAATCTTTTTAACTGTGTTTGCCTCTGTTTAACTCTTTTTCCCTCTGTTTCACTCTGTTGTAACTCTGTTTGCCTCTGTCTGACTCTGTTTCAATCTGTTTAACTCTGTTTCCCTCTGTTTAACTCTGTGTAACTCTTTTCGCCTCTGTTTAACTCTGTTTAAATCTGTTTGCCTCTGTCTGCCTCTGTATAACTCTGTTTTAACTCTGTTTGCCTCTCTTTGCCTCTGTTTTAACTCTGTGTAATTCTGTTTTACTATGTTTAACTCTGTTTCCCTCTGTTTAACTCTTTTTGCCACTGTTGTACTCTGTGTATCTCTATTTTCCTCTGTCTAACTCTGTTTAACCTCTGTTTCCCCTCTGTTTAACACTGTTTAAACTCTTTTTGCCTCTGTTAAACTCTGTTTGCCTCTGTTTGCCTCTGTTTAACTCTGTTTAACTCTGTGTAACTCTCTTTTCCTCTTTTTTAACTCTTTTTTGCCTCTGTTTAACTCTGTTTGCCTCTGTTTAACTCTGTTTAACCCTGTTTGCCATTTTTTGCCTCTGTTTAAATCTGTCTGCTTCTGTTTGCCTCTGTTTAAATCTATTTAACCTTGTTTGCCTCTGTTTCCTTCTCTTTAAGTCTGTTTAACTCTGTTTAACTCTGTTTGCCTGTGTTTAACTCTGTGTAACTCTGTTTCAATCTGTTTAACACTGTTTGTCCTCTGTTTAACTCTGTGTAAATCTATTTGCCTCTGTTTAACTCTGTTTAACTCTGTTTGCCTCTGTTTAACTCTGTTTTACCCTTTTTGCATCTTTTTGCCTCATTTAAATCTGTCTGCTTCTGTTTGCCTCTGTTTACCTCTATTTAAATCTATTTAACATTGTTTGCCTCTGTTTCCTTCTCTTTAAGTCTGTTTAACTCTGTTTGCCTCTGTTTGCCTGTGTTTAACTCTGTGTAACTCTGTTTCAATCTGTTTAACTCTGCTTAACTCTGTTTGCCTCTGTTTAACTCTGTGTAACTCTTTTTGCCTCTGTTTAACTCTGTTTCCCTCTGTTTAAATCTGTTTAACTCTTTTTGCATCTGTATAACGCAGTTCGCCTCTTTATGCCTCTGTTTAAGTCTGCCTAACTCTGTTTGCCTCTGTGTGCCTCTGGTTAACTCTGTGTAACTCTGTTTTCCTCTGTTAAACTCTGTTTTCCTCTGTTTAACTCTGATTAACTTGTTTGAAGCTGTTTGCCATTGTTTCAGTCTGTTTAACTCTGTTTTGCCGCTGCTTAACTCTGGTTCAAACTGTTTCCCCCCTGTTTAACTCTCTTTAACTCGTTTTGCCTCTGTTTAACTCTGTTTAACTTTGTTTGCCTCTGTTTAACTCTGTTTAACTCTGTTTGCCTCTCTTTAACTCTGTTTGCCTCTGTTTCATTCTGTGTAACTCTGTTTTTCCTTGTTTAACTTTGTTTCCCTCTGTTTAAATCTGTTTAACTCTGTTTGCCCTCTGTTTAACCCAGTTTGCCTCTTTATGCCTCTGTTTAAGTCTGCTTAACTCTGTTTGCCTCTGTGTGCCTCTGTTTAACTCTGTGTAACTCTGTTTTCCTCTGTTGAACTCTGTTTAACTCTGTTTCCCTCTGTTTAACAGTGTTTAACTCTTTTTGCCTCTGTTTAAATCTGTTAAACTCTGTTTAACTCTGTTTAACTCTATTTGCCTCTCTTTAACTCTGTTTAACTCTGTTTGCCTCTGTTCAACCCTGTTTGCCTCTTTATGCCTCTGTTTAAGTCTGTTTAACTCTGTTTGCCTCTCTTTGCCTCTGTTTAACTCTGTGTAATTCTGTTTTCCTCTGTTTAACTCTGTTTCCCTCTGTTTAACTCTTTATGCCTCTGTTTAACTCTGTGTAACTCTGTTTTCCTCTGTTTAACTCTGCTTAAACCTGTTTCCCTCTGTTTAACACTGTTTAACTCTTTTTGTCTCTGTTTAACTCTGTTTGCCTCTGTTTAACTCTGTGTAAATCTCTTTTCCTCTGTTTAACTCTCTTTGCCTCTGTTTAACTCTGTTTAACTCTTTTTCCCTCTGTTTAAATCTGTTTAACTGTGTTTGCCTCTGTTTAACTCTTTTTCCCTCTGTTTCACTCTGTTTAACTCTGTTTGCCTCTGTCTGACTCTGTTTCAATCTGTTTAACTCTGTTTCCCTCTGTTTAACTCTGTGTAACTCTTTTCGCCTCTGTTTGCCTCTGTTTAACTCTGTTTAACTCTGTTTGCCTCTGTCTGCCTCTGTATAACTCTGTTTAACTCTGTTTGCCTCTCTTTGCCTCTGTTTAACTCTGTGTAATTCTGTTTTATTATGTTTAACTCTGTTTCCCTCTGTTTAAACTCTTTTTGCCACTGTTGTACTCTGTGTATCTCTATTTTCCTCTGTCTAACTCTGTTTAACTCTGTTTCCCTCTGTTTAACACTGTTTAACTCTTTTTGCCTCTGTTAAACTCTGTTTGCCTCTGTTTGCCTCTGTTTGCCTCTGTTTGCCTCTGTTTGCCTCTGTTTAACTCTGTTTAACTCTGTGTAACTCTCTTTTTCCTCTTTTTAACTCTTTTTGCCTCTGTTTAACTCTGTTTGCCTCTGTTTAACTCTGTTTAACTCTGTTTAACCCTGTTTGCCATTTTTTGCCTCTGTTTTAAATCTGTCTGCTTCTGTTTGCCTCTGTTTAAATCTATTTAACCTTGTTTGCCTCTGTTTCCTTCTCTTTAAGTCTGTTTAACTCTGTTTAACACTGTTTGCCTGTGTTTAACTCTGTGTAAATCTGTTTCAATCTGTTTATACACTGTTTGCCTCTGTTTAACTCTGTGTAAATCTATTTGCCCTCTGTTTAACTCTGTTTAACTCTGTTTGCCTCTGTTTAACTCTGTTTTACCCTTTTTGCATTTTTTTGCCTCATTTAAATCTGTCTGCTTCTGTTTGCCTCTGTTTACCTCTATTTAAATCTATTTAACATTGTTTGCCTCTGTTTCCTTCTCTTTAAGTCTGTTTAACTCTGTTTGCCTCTGTTTGCCTGTGTTTAACTGTGTAACTCTGTTTCAATCTGTTTAAATCTGCTAACTGTGTTTGCCTCTGTTTAACTCTGTGTAACTCTTTTTGCCTCTGTTTAACTCTGATTAACTCTGTGTAACTCTGTTTGCCTCTGTTTAACTCTGTTTCCCTCTGTTTAAATCTGTTTAACTCTTTTTGCATCTGTATAACCCAGTTCGCCTCTTTATGCCGCTGTTTAAGTCTGCCTAACTCTGTTTGCCTCTGTGTGCCTCTGGTTAACTCTGTGTAACTCTGTTTTCCCTCTGTTTAACTCTATTTGCCTCTCTTTAACTCTGTTTAACTCTGTTTGCCTCTGTTCAACCCTGTTTGCCTCTTTATGCCTCTGTTTAAGTCTGTTTAAACTCTGTTTGCCTCTCTTTGCCTCTGTTTAACTCTGTGTAATTCTGTTTTCCTCTGTTTAACTCTGTTTCCCTCTGTTTAACTCTTTATGCCTCTGTTTAACTCTGTGTAACTCTGTTTTCCTCTGTTTAACTCTGCTTAAACCTGTTTCCCTCTGTTTAACACTGTTTAAATCTTTTTGTCTCTGTTTAACTCTCTGTTTGCCTCTGTTTAACTCTGTGTAAATCTCTTTTCCTCTGTTTAACTCTCTTTGCCTCTGTTTAACTCTGTTTAACTCTTTTTCCCTCTGTTTAAATCTCTTTTAACTGTTTTTGCCTCTGTTTAAACTCTTTTTTCCCTCTGTTTAACTCTGTTTAACTCTGTTTGCCTCTGTCTGCCTCTGTATAACTCTGTTTAACTCTGTTTTGCCTTTCTTTGCCTCTGTTTAACTCTGTGTAATTCTGTTTTACTATGTTTAACTCTGTTTCCCCTCTGTTTAACTCTTTTTTGCCACTGTTGTAATCTGTGTATCTCTATTTTCCTCTGTTTAACTCTGTTTAACTCTGTTTCCCTCTGTTTAACACTGCTTAACTCTTTTTGCCTCTGTTAAACTCTGTTTGCCCTCTGTTTGCCTCTGTTTAACTCTGTTTAACTCTGTGTAACTCTCTTTTCCTCTTTTAAACTCTTTTTGCCTCTGTTTAACTCTGTTTGCCTCTGTTTGCCTCTGTTTAACTCTGTTTAACCCTGTTTGCCATTTTTTGCCTCTGTTTAAATCTGTCTGCTTCTGTTTGCCTCTGTTTAAATCTATTTAACCTTGTTTGCCTCTGTTTCCTTCTCTTTAAGTCTGTTTAACTCTGTTTAACTCTGTTTGCTGTGTTTAACTCTGTGTAACTCTGTTTCAATCTGTTTAACACTGTTTGCCTCTGTTTAAACTCTGTGTAAATCTATTTGCCTCTGTTTAAACTCTGTTTAACTCTATTTGCCTCTGTGTGCCTCTGTTTAACTCTGTGTAACTCTGTTTTCCCTCTGTTGAACTCTGTTTAACTCTGTTTCCTTCTGCTTAACAGTGTTTTAACTCTTTCTGCCTCTGTTTAAATCTGTTAAACTCTGTTTACCTCTGTTTAACTCTGTTTGCCTCTCTTTAACTCTGTTTAACTCTGTTTGCCTCTGTTAAACCCTGTTTGCCTCTTTATGCCTCTGTTTAAGTCTGTTTAACCTCTGTTTGTCTCTCTTTGCCTCTGTTTAACTCTGTGTAATTCTGTTTTCCCTCTGTTTAACTCTGTTTCCCTCTGTTTAACTCTTTTTTCCTCTGTTTAACTCTGTGTAACTCTGTTTTCCTCTGTTTAACTCTGCTTAAACCTGTTTCCCTCTGTTTAACACTGTTTAACTCTTCTTGTCTCTGGTTAATTCTGTTTGGCCCCTGTTTGCCTCTGTTTAACTCTGTGTAAATCTCTTTTCCTCTGTTTAACTCTCTTTGCCCTCTGTTTAAACTCTGTTTAACTCTGTTTCCATCCGTTTAAATCTGTTTAACTGTTTTGCCTCTGTTTAACTCTTTTTCCCTCTGTTTAACTCTGTTTAACTCTGTTTGCCTCTGTCTGAGTCTGTTTCAATCTGTTTAACTCTGTTTCCCTCTGTTTAACTCTGTGTAACTCTTTTCGCCTCTGTTTAACTCTGTTTAACTCTGTTTAACTCTATTTGCCTCTGTTTAACTCTGTTTAACTCTGTTTGCCTCTGTTCACAACCCTGTTTGCCTCTTTATGCCTCTGTTTAAGTCTGTTTTACTCTGTTTGCCTCTCTTTGCCTCTGTTTAACTTTGTGTAATTCTGTTTTCCTCTGTTTAACTCTGTTTGCCTCTGTTTAACTCTGTGTAAATCTCTTTTCCTCTGTTTAACTCTCTTTGCCTCTGTTTAACTCTGTTTAACACTTTTTCCCTCTGTTTAACTCTGTTTAACTCTTTTTGCCTCTGTTTAAACTCTTTTTCCCTCTGTTTAACTCTGTTTAACTCTGTTTGCCTCTGTCTGACTCTGTTTCAATCTGTTTAACTCTGTTTCCCTCTGTTTAACTCTGTGTAACGCTTTTCGCCTCTGTTTAACTCTGTTTAAACTCTGTTTGCCTCTGTCTGCCTCTGTATAACTCTGTTTAACTCTGTTTGCCTCTCTTTGCCTCTGTTTAACTCTGTGTAATTCTGTTTTACTATGTTTAACTCTGTTTCCCTCTGTTTAACACTGTTTAACTCTTTTTTGCCTCTGTTAAACTCTGTTTGCCTCTGTTTGCCTCTGTTTAACTCTGTGTAACTCTCTTTTCCTCTTTTTAACTCTTTTTGCCTCTGTTTAACTCTGTTTCCCTCTGTTTGCCTCTGTTTAACTCTGTTTAAACACCTGTTTGCCATTTTTTGCCTCTGTTTAAATCTGTCTGCTTCTGTTTGCCTCTGTTTAAATCTATTTAACCTTGTTTGCCTCTGTTTCCTTCTCTTTAAGTCTGTTTAACTCTGTTTAACTCTGTTTGCCTGTGTTTAACTCTGTGTAACTCTGTTTCAATCTGTTTAACACTGTTTGCCTCTGTTTAACTCTGTGTAAAGCTATTTGCCTCTGTTTAACTCTGTATAACTCTGTTTGCCTCTGTTTAACGCTGTTTACCCCTTTTTGCATCTTTTTGCCTCATTTAAATCTGTCTGCTTCTGTTTGCCTCTGTTTACCTCTATTTAAATCTATTTAACATTGTTTGCCTCTGTTTCCTTCTCTTTAAGTCTGTTTAACTCTGTTTGCCTCTGTTTGCCTGTGTTTAACTCTGTGTAACTCTGTTTCAATCTGTTTAACTCTGCTTAACTCTGTTTGCCTCTGTTTAACATCTGTGTAACTCTTTTTGCCTCTGTTTAACTCTGATTAACTCTGTGTAACTCTGTTTGCCTCTGTTTAACTCCTGTTTCCCTCTGTTTAAATCTGTTTAAACTCTTTTTGCATCTGTATAACCCAGTTCGCCTCTTTATGCCGCTGTTTAAGTCTGCCTAACTCTGTTTGCCTCTGTGTGCCTCTGGTTTAACTCTGTGTAACTCTGTTTTCCCTCTGTTGAACTCTGTTTAACTCTGTTTCCCTCTGTTTAACAGTGTTTAACTCTTTTCGCCTCTGTTTAACTCTGTTTAACTCTGCCTCTGTTTGCCTCTGTTTGCCTCTGTATAAACTCTGTTTAACTCTGTTTGCCTCTCTTTGCCTCTGTTTAACTCTGTGTAATTCTGTTTTACTATGTTTAACTCTGTTTCCCTCTTGTTTAACTCTTTTTGCCACTGTTGTACTCTGTGTATCTCTATTTTCCTCTGTTTAACTCTGTTTCACTCTGTTTCCCTCTGTTTTAACACTGTTTAACTCTTTTTGCCTCTGTTAAACTCTGTTTGCCTCTGTGTGCCTCTGTTTAACTCTGTGTAACTCTGTTTTCTCTCTGTTGAAATCTGTTTAACCTCTGTTTCCCTCTGTTTAACAGTGTTTAACTCTTTTTGCCTCTGTTTAACTCTGTGTAACTCTGTTTAACTCTGTTTAACTCTGCTTAAACCTGTTTCCCTCTGTTTAACACTGTTTAACTCTTTTTTGTCTCTGTTTAACTCTGTTTGCCTCTGTTTAACTCTGTGTAAATCTCTTTTCCTCTGTTTAACTCTCTTTGCCTCTGTTTAACTCAGTTTAACTCTTTTTCCCTCTGTTTAAATCTCTTTAACTGTTTTTGCCTCTGTTTAACTCTTTTTCCCTCTGCTTAACTCTGTTTGCCTCTGTCCTGCCTCTGTATAACTCTGTTTAACTCTGTTTGCCTTTCTTTGCCTCTGTTTAACTCTGTGTAATTCTGTTTTACTATGTTTAACTCTGTTTCCCTCTGTTTAACTCTTTTTGCCACTGTTGTACTCTGTGTATCTCTATTTTCCTCTGTTTAACTCTGTTTAACTCTGTTTCCCCTCCTGTTTAACACTGCTTAACTCCTTTTTGCCTCTGTTAAACTCTGTTTGCCTCTGTTTGCCTCTGTTTTAACTCTGTTTAACTCTGTGTAACTCTCTTTTCCTCTTTTTAACTCTTTTTGCCTCTGTTTAACTCTGTTTGCCTCT
>JANJGN010004194.1:0-35643 GCA_026770705.1 Isurus oxyrinchus
GCAAACAGACTTAAACAGAGGTAAACAGGCTTAAACAGAGGCAAACAGACTTAAACAGAGGCAAACAGAGGCAAACAGAGGCAAACAGACTTAAACAGAGTTAAACAGAGTTAAACAGAGGCATAAAGAGTGAAACAGAGGCAAAAAGAGTGAAACAGAGGCAAACAGAATGAAACAGAGGCAAACACACTTAAACAGAGGCAAACAGACTTAAAAAGAGGCAAACAGTCTTAAACAGATGCAAACATAGGCAAACAGAGTGAAACAGAGGCAAACAGAAGCAAACAGAGGCAAACAGAGGCAAACAGAGTGAAACAGAGGCAAACAGAGTGAAACAGTGGGAAACAGAGAGAAACAGAGGCAAACAGAGTGAAACAGTGGGAAACAGAGTGAAACAGAGTCAAACAGAGTGAAACAGAGACAAACAGAGTGAAACAGAGGCAAACAGACTGAAACAGAGGCAAACAGACTTAAGCTGAGGCAAACAGTGTGAAACAGAGGCAAACAGACTTAAAGAGAAGCAAACAGACTTAAACAGAAGCAAACAGACTTAAACAGAGGCAAATAGACATAAACAGAGGCAAACAGAGGCAACCAGAGGCAAACAGACTTAAACAGAGGCAAGCAGACTTAAACAGAGGCAAACAGTCTGAAACAGAGGCAAACAGACTTAAACAGACGCAAACAGAGTGTAACAGAGGCAACCAGGCTTAAACAGAGGCAAACAGACTTAAACAGAGGCAAAAAGAGGCAAACAGAGGCAAACAGAGGCAAACAGAGGCAAACAGTGGCAAACAGAAGCCATCAGGGTTAAACAGTGGCAAAAAGAGGCAAACAGAGTTAAGCAGAGTTAAACAGAGGCATAAAGAGTGAAACAGAGGCAAAAAGAGTGAAACAGAGGCAAACAGAATGAAACAGAGGCAAACAGACTGAAACAGAGGCAAAGAAACTTAAAAAGAGGCAAACAGACTAAAACAGAGACAAACAGAGGCAAAAAGGGTGAAACAGACTGAAACAGAGTGAAACAGAGGCAAACAGAGTGAAACAGAGGCAAACAGACTTAAACAGAGGCAAACAGACTTAAACAGAGGCAAACAGACCTAAACAGAGGCAAACAGACCTAAACAGAGGCACACAGTCTTAAACAGTGGCAAACAGAATTAAACAGATGCAAACAGACTTAAACAGAGGCAAACAGAGGCAAACAGACTTAAACAGAGGCAAACCGAGGCAAACAGAGGCAAACAGACTTAAACAGAGGCAAAGAGACTGAAACAGAGGCATTAAGAGGAAAACAGAGGCAAACAGAGTGAAACAGAGGCAAGAAGACTTAAACAGATGCAAACAGAGTGAAACACAGGCAAACAGAGTGAAACTGAGGCAAACAGAGTGAAACAGAAGCAAACAGAGGCAAACAGAGTGAAACAGAGGCAAACGGAGTGAAACAGAGCGAAACAGAGGCAAGCGGAGTGAAACAGAGGCAAACAGAGTGAAACAGAGGCAAACAGAGTGAAACAGATGCAAACAGAGTGAAACAGAGGCAAAAGAGTGAAACAGAGGCAAACAGAGTGAAACAGAGGCAAACAGAGTGAAACAGAGGCAAACAGACTTAAAAAGAGGCAAACAGACTTAAACAGAGGCAAACAGCGGCAAACAGATGCAAAAAGTGGCAAACAGAGGCAAACAGACGCAAGACGTGGCAATCAGAGGAAAACAGAGCAACACAGAGGCAAACAGAGGCAACAGGATTAAACAGAGGCAGACAGAGGCAAACAGACTTAAACAGAGTTAACCAGAGTTAAACAGATTTAAACAGTGGCAAACAGAGTGAAACAGAGGCAAATAGAGTGAAACAGAGGCGAACAGACTTAAGCAGAGGCAAACAGGCTTAAACAGAGGCAAACAGAGTGAAAAAGAGGCAAGAAGACGTAAACAGAGGCAAACAGAGTGAAACAGAGGCAAGAACATTAAAAACAGAGGCAAACAGAGTGAAACAGAGGCAAACAGAGTGAAACAGAGGCAAACAGAGTGGAACTGAGGCAAACAGAAGCAAACAGAGGCAAACAGAGGCAAACAGAGTGAAACAGAGGCAAACATAGTGAAATAGAGGCAAACAGAGAGAAACAGAGGCAAACAGAGTGAAACAGAGGCAAACAGAGTGAAACAGAGGCAAACAGACTGAAACAGAGGCAAACAGACTTAAACAGAGGCAAACAGACTAAAACAGAGGCAAACAGAGTGAAGCAGCGGCAACAGACAGAAACAGAGGCAAACAGACTTAAACAGAGGCAAACAGACTTAAACAGAGACAAACAGAGGCAAAAAGAGCGAAACAGAGGCAAACAGAGTGAAAGAGAGGCAAACAGATGAAACAGAGGCAAACAGAATTAAACAGAGGCAAACAGACTTAAACAGAGGCAAACAGGCTTGAACAGATGCAAACAGAGGCAAACAGAGGCAAACAGAGTGAAACAGAGGCAAACAGAGGCAAACAGATTGAAACAGAGGCAAACGGAGTGAAACAGAGGGAAACAGAGAGAAACAGAGGCAAACAGAGGCAACCAGAGGCAAACAGAGTGAAACAGAGGCTAACAGACTTAAACAGAGGCAAACAGACTGAAACAGAGGCAAACAGACTTAAACAGAGGCAAACAGACTTAAACAGATGCAAACAGACTTAAACAGAGGTAAACAGGCTTAAACAGAGGCAAACAGAGGCAAAGAGAGACAAAGAGAGGCAAACAGAAGCAAACAGGATTAAAAAGAGGCAAACAGAGGCAAACAGATTTAAACAGAGTTAAACAGAGTTAAACAGAGGCATAAAGAGTGAAGCAGAGGCAAAAAGAGTGAAACAGAGGCAAACAGAATGAAGCGGAGGCAAACAGACTGAAACAGGGGCAAACAGCCTGAAACAGAGGCAAAAAGACTGAAACAGAGGCAAACAGACTTAAACAGAGGCAAACAGACTTAAACAGAGACAAACAGAGGCAAAAAGAGTGAAACTGAGGCAAACAGAGTGAAACAGATGCAAACAGAGTGAAACAGAGGCAAACAGAGTGAAACAGAGGCAAACAGGATTAAACAGAGGCAAACAGAGTGAAACAGAGGCAAACAGAGTGAAACAGAGGCAAACAGACTTAAACAGAGGCAAACAGATTAAACAGAGGCAAACAGAGTGAAACAGAGGCAAACTGAGTGAAATAGAGGCAAACGGAGTGAAACAGAGGCAAACAGACTGAAACAGAGGCAAACAGACTTAAACAGAGGCAAACAGACTTAAACAGAGGCAAACAGACTAAAACAGAGGCAAACAGAATTAAACAGAGGCAAACAGAAAATAACAGAGGCAAACAGACTTAAACAGAGGCAAACAGACTTAAACAGAGACAAATAAAGGCAAAAAGAGCGAAACAGAGGCAAACAGTGTGAAACAGAGGCAAACAGAGTGAAACAGAGGCAAACAGACTTAAACAGAGGCAGACAGACTGAAACAGAGGCATACAGACTTAAACTGAGGCAAACAGACTTAAACAGAGACAAACAGAGGCAAACAGAGTGAAACAGAGGCAAACAGAGTGAAGCAGAGGCAAACAGAGTGAAACAGAGGCAAACAGACTTAAACAGAGGCGGACAGACTGAAACAGAAGCAAACAGACTTAAACAGAGGCAAACAGAGTTAAACAGAGGCACACAGACTTAAACAGAGGCAAACAGAATTAAACAGATGCAAACAGACTTAAACAGAGGCAAACAGACTGAAACAGAGGCAAACAGACTTAAACAGAGGCAAACAGAGTGAAACAGAGGCAGACAGGCTTAAACAGAGGCAAACAGACTTAAACAGAGGCAAAAAGAGGCAAACAGAGGCAAACAGAAGCAAACAGAAGCAAACAGGGTTAAACAGAGGCAAAAAGAGGCAAACAGACTTAAACAGTTTTAAACAGAGTTAAACAGAGGCATAAAGAGTGAAACAGAGGCAAACAGAATGAAACAGAGGCAAACAGACTTAAACAAAGGCAAACAGCCTGAAACAGAGGCAAACAGACTGAAACAGAGGCAAAGAGACTTAAACAAAGGCAAACAGACTTAAACAGAGACAAACAGAGGCAAAAAGTGTGAATCAGAGGCAAACAGAGTGAAACAGAGGCAAACAGAGTGAAACAGAGGCAAACAGAGTGAAACAGAGGCAAACAGAGTGAAACAGAGGCAAACAGACTTAAACAGAGGCAAACAGACTTAAACAGAGGCAAACAGACTTAAACAGAGGCACACAGACTTAAACAGAGGCAAACAGAATTAAACAGATGCAAACAGACTTAAACAGAGGCAAACAGAGGCAAACAGACTTAAACAGAGGCAAACACAGGCAAACAGACTTAAACAGAGGCAAACAGAGTGAAACAGAGGCATTAAGAGGAAAACAGAGGCAAACAGAGTGAAACAGAGGCAAGAAGACTTAAACAGATGCAAACAGAGTGAAACAGAGGCAAACAGAGTGAAACTGAGGCAAACAGAGTGAAACAGAAGCAAACAGAGGCAAACAGACTGAAACAGAGGCAAACGGAGTGAAACAGAGTGAAACAGGTGCAAGCGGAGTGAAACAGAGGCAAACAGAGTGAAACAGAGGCAAACAGGATTAAACAGAGGCAAACAGAGGCAAAAAGAGTGAAGCAGAGGCAAACAGAGTGAAACAGAGGCAAACAGAGTGAAACAGAGGCAAACAGACTTAAACAGAGGCAAACAGACTTAAACAGAGGCACACAGACTTAAACAGAGGCAAACAGAATTAAACAGATGCAAACAGACTTAAACAGAGGCAAACAGAGGCAAACAGACTGAAACAGAGGCAAACGGAGTGAAACAGAGTGAAACGGGGCAAGCGGAGTGAAACAGAGGCAAACAGAGTGAAACAGAGGCAAACAGAGTGAAACAGATGCAAACAGAGTGAAACAGAGGCAAAAGAGTGAAACAGAGGCAAACAGAGTGAAACAGAGGCAAACAGAGTGAAACAGAGGCAAACAGACTTAAAAAGAGGCAAACAGACTTAAACAGAGGCAAACAGAGGCAAACAGATGCAAAAAGTGGCAAACAGAGGCAAACAGACGCAAAACGTGGCAATCAGAGGAAAACAGAGCAACACAGAGGCAAACAGAGGCAACAGGATTAAACAGAGGCAGACAGAGTCAAGCAGACTTAAACAGAGTTAACCAGAGTTAAACAGATTTAAACAGTGGCAAACAGAGTGAAACAGAGGCAAATAGAGTGAAACAGAGGCGAACAGACTTAAGCAGAGGCAAACAGGCTTAAACAGAGGCAAACAGAGTGAAAAAGAGGCAAGAAGACGTAAACAGAGGCAAACAGAGTGAAACAGAGGCAAGAACATTAAAAACAGAGGCAAACAGAGTGAAACAGAGGCAAACAGAGTGAACAGAGGCAAACAGAGTGATACTGAGGCAAACAGAAGCAAACAGAGGCAAACAGAGGCAAACAGAGTGAAACAGAGGCAAACATAGTGAAATAGAGGCAAACAGAGAGAAACAGAGGCAAACAGAGTGAAACAGAGGCAAACAGAGTGAAACAGAGGCAAACAGACTGAAACAGAGGCAAACAGACTTAAACAGAGGCAAACAGACTAAAACAGAGGCAAACAGAGTGAAGCAGCGGCAACAGACAGAAACAGAGGCAAACAGACTTAAACAGAGGCAAACAGACTTAAACAGAGACAAACAGAGGCAAAAAGAGCGAAACAGAGGCAAACAGAGTGAAAGAGAGGCAAACAGATTGAAACAGAGGCAAACGGAGTGAAACAGAGGGAAACAGAGAGAAACAGAGGCAAACAGAGGCAACCAGAGGCAAACAGAGTGAAACAGAGGCTAACAGACTGAAACAGAGGCAAACAGACTGAAACAGAGGCAAACAGACTTAAACAGAGGCAAACAGACTTAAACAGATGCAAACAGACTTAAACAGAGGTAAACAGGCTTAAACAGAGGCAAACAGAGGCAAAGAGAGACAAAGAGAGGCAAACAGAAGCAAACAGGATTAAAAAGAGGCAAACAGAGGCAAACAGATTTAAACAGAGTTAAACAGAGTTAAACAGAGGCATAAAGAGTGAAGCAGAGGCAAAAAGAGTGAAACAGAGGCAAACAGAAAGAAGCGGAGGCAAACAGACTGAAACAGGGGGCAAACAGCCTGAAACAGAGGCAAAAAGACTGAAACAGAGGCAAACAGACTTAAACAGAGGCAAACAGACTTAAACAGAGACAAACAGAGGCAAAAAGAGTGAAACTGAGGCAAACAGAGTGAAACAGATGCAAACAGAGTGAAACAGAGGCAAACAGAGTGAAACAGAGGCAAACAGGATTATACAGAGGCAAACAGAGTGAAACAGAGGCAAACAGAGTGAAACAGAGGCAAACAGACTTAAACAGAGGCAAACAGATTAAACAGAGGCAAACAGAGTGAAACAGAGGCAAACTGAGTGAAATAGAGGCAAACGGAGGGAAACAGAGGCAAACAGACTGAAACAGAGGCAAACAGACTTAAACAGAGGCAAACAGACTTAAACAGAGGCAAACAGACTAAAACAGAGGCAAACAGAATTAAACAGAGGCAAACAGAAAATAACAGAGGCAAACAGACTTAAACAGAGGCAAACAGACTTAAACAGAGACAAACAGAGGCAAACAGAGTGAAACAGAGGCAAACAGAGTGAAGCAGAGGCAAACAGAGTGAAACAGAGGCAAACAGACTTAAACAGAGGCGGACAGACTGAAACAGAAGCAAACAGACCTTAAACAGAGGCAAACAGAGTTAAACAGAGGCACACAGACTTAAACAGAGGCAAACAGAATTAAACAGATGCAAACAGACTTAAACAGAGGCAAACAGACTTAAACAGAGGCACACAGACTTAAACAGAGGCAAACAGAATTAAACAGATGCAAACAGACTTAAACAGAGGCAAACAGAGGCAAACAGACTTAAACAGAGGCAAACACAGGCAAACACAGGCAAACAGACTTAAACAGAGGCAAACAGAGTGAAACAGAGGCATTAAGAGGAAAACAGAGGCAA
Organism: Isurus oxyrinchus; assembly: GCA_026770705.1. Taxonomy (NCBI): domain Eukaryota; kingdom Metazoa; phylum Chordata; class Chondrichthyes; order Lamniformes; family Lamnidae; genus Isurus; species Isurus oxyrinchus. The sequence goes on from JANJGN010004194.1 coordinate 7,078, forward strand.
ACAGAGTGAAACAGAGGCAAGAAGACTTAAACAGATGCAAACAGAGTGAAACAGAGGCAAACAGAGTGAAAACTGAGGCAAACAGAGTGAAACAGAAGCAAACAGAGGCAAACAGACTGAAACAGAGGCAAACGGAGTGAAACAGAGTGAAACAGGTGCAAGCGGAGTGAAACAGAGGCAAACAGAGTGAAACAGAGGCAAACAGGATTAAACAGAGGCAAACAGAGGCAAAAAGAGTGAAGCAGAGGCAAACAGAGTGAAACAGAGGCAAACAGAGTGAAACAGAGGCAAACAGACTTAAACAGAGGCAAACAGACTTAAACAGAGGCACACAGACTTAAACAGAGGCAAACAGAATTAAACAGATGCAAACAGACTTAAACAGAGGCAAACAGAGGCAAACAGACTTAAACAGAGGCAAACAGAGGCAAACACAGGCAAACAGACTTAAACAGAGGCAAACAGAGAGAAACAGAGGCATTAAGAGGAAAACAGAGGCAAACAGAGTGAAACAGAGGCAAGAAGACTTAAACAGATGCAAACAGAGTGAAACAGAGGCAAACAGAGTGAAACTGAGGCAAACAGATTGAAACAGAAGCAAACAGAGGCAAACAGACTGAAACAGAGGCAAACGGAGTGAAAAAGAGTGAAACAGAGGCAAGCGGAGTGAAACAGAGGCAAACAGATTGAAACAGAGGCAAACACAGTGAAACAGATGCAAACAGAGTGAAACAGAGGCAAACGAGTGAAACAGAGGCAAACAGAGTGAAACAGAGGCAAACAGAGTGAAACAGAGGCAAACAGACTTAAAAAGAGGCAAACAGACTTAAACAGAGGCAAACAGAGGCAAACAGATGCAAAAAGTGGCAAACAGAGGCAAACAGAGGCAAACAGACGCAAAACGTGGCAATCAGAGGCAAACAGAGGCAAACAGAGGCAAACAGAGGCAACAGGATTAAACAGAGGCAGACAGAGGCAAACAGACTTAAACAGAGTTAACCAGAGTTAAACAGACTTAAACAGTGGCAAACAGAGTGAAACAGAGGCAAATAGAGTGAAACAGAGGCAAACAGACTTAAGCAGAGGCAAACAGGCTTAAACAGAAGCAACAAGTGAAAAAGAGGGCAAGAAGACGTAAACAGAGGCAAACAGAGTGAAACAGAGGCAAGAAGATTAAAAACAGAGGCAAACAGAGTGAAACAGAGGCAAACAGAGTGAAACTGAGGCAAACAGAGTGAAACAGAGGCAAGCGGAGTGAAACAGAGGCAAACAGAGTGAAACAGAGGCAAACAGAGTGAAACAGATGCAAACAGAGTGAAACAGAGGCAAAAGAGTGAAACAGAGGCAAACAGAGTGAAACAGAGGCAAACAGAGTGAAACAGAGGCAAACAGACTTAAAAAGAGGCAAACAGACTTAAACAGAGGCAAACAGAGGCAAACAGATGCAAAAAGTGGCAAACAGAGGCAAACAGACGCAAAACGTGGCAATCAGAGGAAAACAGAGCAACACAGAGGCAAACAGAGGCAACAGGATTAAACAGAGGCAGACAGAGGCAAGCAGACTTAAACAGAGTTAACCAGAGTTAAACAGATTTAAACAGTGGCAAACAGAGTGAAACAGAGGCAAATAGAGTGAAACAGAGGCGAACAGACTTAAGCAGAGGCAAACAGGCTTAAACAGAGGCAAACAGAGTGAAAAAGAGGCAAGAAGACGTAAACAGAGGCAAACAGAGTGAAACAGAGGCAAGAACATTAAAAACAGAGGCAAACAGAGTGAAACAGAGGCAAACAGAGTGAAACAGAGGCAAACAGAGTGATACTGAGGCAAACAGAAGCAAACAGAGGCAAACAGAGGCAAATAGAGTGAAACAGAGGCAAACATAGTGAAATAGAGGCAAACAGAGAGAAACAGAGGCAAACAGAGTGAAACAGAGGCAAACAGAGTGAAACAGAGGCAAACAGACTGAAACAGAGGCAAACAGACTTAAACAGAGGCAAACAGACTAAAACAGAGGCAAACAGAGTGAAGCAGCGGCAACAGACAGAAACAGAGGCAAACAGACTTAAACAGAGGCAAACAGACTTAAACAGAGACAAACAGAGGCAAAAAGAGCGAAACAGAGGCAAACAGAGTGAAAGAGAGGCAAACAGATGAAACAGAGGCAAACAGAATTAAACAGACGCAAACAGACTTAAACAGAGGCAAACAGGCTTGAACAGAGGCAAACAGAGGCAAACAGAGGCAAACAGAGTGAAACAGAGGCAAACAGAGGCAAACAGATTGAAACAGAGGCAAACGGAGTGAAACAGAGGGAAACAGAGAGAAACAGAGGCAAACAGAGGCAACCAAGAGGCAAACAGAGTGAAACAGAGGCTAACAGACTTAAACAGAGGCAAACAGACTGAAACAGAGGCAAACAGACTTAAACAGAGGCAAACAGACTTAAACAGATGCAAACAGACTTAAACAGAGGTAAACAGGCTTAAACAGAGGCAAACAGACTTAAACAGAGGCAAACAGAGGCAAAGAGAGGCAAAGAGAGGCAAACAGAAGCAAACAGGATTAAAAAGAGGCAAACAGAGGCAAACAGATTTAAACAGAGTTAAACAGAGTTAAACAGAGGCATAAAGAGTGAAGCAGAGGCAAAAAGAGTGAAACAGAGGCAAACAGAATGAAACGGAGGCAAACAGACTGAAACAGGGGCCAACAGCCTGAAACAGAGGCAAACAGACTGAAACAGAGGCAAACAGACTTAAACAGAGGCAAACAGACTTAAACAGAGACAAACAGAGGCAAAAAGAGTGAAACAGAGGCAAACAGAGTGAAACAGATGCAAACAGAGTGAAACAGAGGCAAACAGAGTGAAACAGAGGCAAACAGGATTATACAGAGGCAAACAGAGTGAAACAGAGGCAAACAGAGTGAAACAGAGGCAAACAGACTTAAACAGAGGCAAACAGATTAAACAGAGGCAAACAGAGTGAAACAGAGGCAAACTGAGTGAAATAGAGGCAAACGGAGTGAAACAGAGGCAAACAGACTGAAACAGAGGCAAACAGACTTAAACAGAGGCAAACAGACTTAAACAGAGGCAAACAGACTAAAACAGAGGCAAACAGAATTAAACAGAGGCAAACAGAAAATAACAGGCAAACAGACTTAAACAGAGGCAAACAGACTTAAACAGAGACAAACAGAGGCAAAAAGAGCGAAACAGAGGCAAACAGTGTGAAACAGAGGCAAACAGAGTGAAACAGAGGCAAACAGACTTAAACAGAGGCAGACAGACTGAAACAGAGGCATACAGACTTAAACTGAGGCAAACAGACTTAAACAGAGACAAACAGAGGCAAACAGAGTGAAACAGAGGGAAACAGAGTGAAGCAGAGGCAAACAGAGTGAAACAGAGGCAAACAGACTTAAACAGAGGCGGACAGACTGAAACAGAAGCAAACAGACTTAAACAGAGGCAAACAGAGTTAAACAGAGGCACACAGACTTAAACAGAGGCAAACAGAATTAAACAGATGCAAACAGACTTAAACAGAGGCAAACAGACTGAAACAGAGGCAAACAGACTTAAACAGAGGCAAACAGAGTGAAACAGAGGCAGACAGGCTTAAACAGAGGCAAACAGACTTAAACAGAGGCAAAAAGAGGCAAACAGAGGCAAACAGAGGCAAACAGAAGCAAACAGGTTTAAACAGAGGCAAAAAGAGGCAAACAGACTTAAACAGTTTTAAACAGAGTTAAACAGAGGCATAAAGAGTGAAACAGAGGCAAACAGAATGAAACAGAGGCAAACAGACTGAAACAGGGGCAAACAGCCTGAAACAGAGGCAAACAGACTGAAACAGAGGCAAAGAGACTTAAACAAAGGCAAACAGACTTAAACAGAGACAAACAGAGGCAAAAAGTGTGAAACAGAGGCAAACAGAGTGAAACAGAGGCAAACAGAGTGAAACAGAGGCAAACAGAGTGAAACAGAGGCAAACAGAGTGAAACAGAGGCAAACAGACTTAAACAGAGGCAAACAGACTTAAACAGAGGCAAAGAGACTTAAACAGAGGCACACAGTCTTAAACAGAGGCAAACAGAATTAAACAGATGCAAACAGACTTAAACAGAGGCAAACAGAGGCAAACAGACTTAAACAGAGGCAAACACAGGCAAACACAGGCAAACAGACTTAAACAGAGGCAAACAGAGTGAAACAGAGGCATTAAGAGGAAAACAGAGGCAAACAGAGTGAAACAGAGGCAAGAAGACTTAAACAGATGCAAACAGAGTGAAACAGAGGCAAACAGAGTGAAACTGAGGCAAACAGAGTGAAACAGAAGCAAACAGAGGCAAACAGACTTAAACAGAGGCAAACGGAGTGAAACAGAGTGAAACAGGTGCAAGCGGAGTGAAACAGAGGCAAACAGAGTGAAACAGAGGCAAACAGGATTAAACAGAGGCAAACAGAGGCAAAAAGAGTGAAACAGAGGCAAACAGAGTGAAACAGAGGCAAACAGAGTGAAACAGTGGCAAACAGACTTAAACAGAGGCAAACAGACTTAAACAGAGGCACACAGACTTAAACAGAGGCAAACAGAATTAAACAGATGCAAACAGACTTAAACAGAGGCAAACAGAGGCAAACAGACTTAAACAGAGGCAAACAGAGGCAAACACAGGCAAACAGACTTAAACAGAGGCAAACAGAGTGAAACAGAGGCATTAAGAGGAAAACAGAGGCAAACAGAGTGAAACAGAGGCAAGAAGACTTAAACAGATGCAAACAGAGTGAAACAGAGGCAAACAGAGTGAAACTGAGGCAAACAGATGAAACAGAAGCAAACAGAGGCAAACAGACTGAAACAGAGGCAAACGGAGTGAAAAAGAGTGAAACAGAGGCAAGCGGAGTGAAACAGAGGCAAACAGATTGAAACAGAGGCAAACACAGTGAAACAGATGCAAACAGAGTGAAACAGAGGCAAACGAGTGAAACAGAGGCAAACAGAGTGAAACAGAGGCAAACAGAGTGAAACAGAGGCAAACAGACTTAAAAAGAGGCAAACAGACTTAAACAGAGGCAAACAGAGGCAAACAGATGCAAAAAGTGGCAAACAGAGGCAAACAGAGGCAAACAGACGCAAAACGTGGCAATCAGAGGCAAACAGAGGCAAACAGAGGCAAACAGAGGCAACAGGATTAAACAGAGGCAGACAGAGGCAAACAGACTTAAACAGAGTTAACCAGAGTTAAACAGACTTAAACAGTGGCAAACAGAGTGAAACAGAGGCAAATAGAGTGAAACAGAGGCAAACAGACTTAAGCAGAGGCAAACAGGCTTAAACAGAAGCAACAAGTGAAAAAGAGGCAAGAAGACGTAAACAGAGGCAAACAGAGTGAAACAGAGGCAAGAAGATTAAAAACAGAGGCAAACAGAGTGAAACAGAGGCAAACAGAGTGAAACAGAGGCAAACAGAGTGAAACTGAGGCAAACAGAAGCAAACAGAGGCAAACAGAGTGAACCAGAGGCAAACATAGTGAAACAGAGGCAAACAGAGAGAAACTGAGGCAAACAGAGTGAAACAGAGGCAAACAGAGGCAAACAGAAGCAAAGAGGGTTAAACAGAGGCAAGCAGAGGCAAACAGACCTAAACAGAGTTAAACAGAGGCATAAAGAGTGAAACAGAGGCAAAAAGAGTGAAACAGAGGCAAACAGAATGAAACAGAGGCAAACAGACTGAAACAGAGGCAAACAGACTTAAGCTGAGGCAAACAGAGTGAAACAGAGGCAAACAGACTTAAAGAGAAGCAAACAGACTTAAACAGAAGCAAACAGACTTAAACAGAGGCAAACAGACATAAACAGAGTGAAACAGAGGCAACCAGAGGCAAACAGACTTAAACAGAGGCAAGCAGACTTAAACAGAGGCAAACAGTCTGGAACAGACGCAAACAGACTTAAACAGACGCAAACAGAGTGTAACAGAGGCAACCAGGCTTAAACAGAGGCAAACAGACTTAAACAGAGGCAAAAAGAGGCAAACAGAGGCAAACAGAGGCAAACAGAGGCAAACAGAGGCAAACAGAAGCCATCAGGGTTAAACAGAGGCAAAAAGAGGCAAACAGAGTTAAACAGAGTTAAACAGAGGCATAAAGAGTGAAACAGAGGCAAAAAGAGTGAAACAGAGGCAAACAGAATGAAACAGAGGCAAACAGACTGAAACAGAGGCAAAGAAACTTAAAAAGAGGCAAACAGACTTAAACAGAGACAAACAGAGGCAAAAAGGGTGAAACAGAGGACAGAGGCAAACAGAGTGAAAACAGAGGCAAACAGAGGCAAACAGATTGAACAGAGGCAAATGGAGTGAAACAGAGGGAACAGAGAGAAACAGAGGCAAACAGAGGCAACCAGAGGCAAACAGAGTGAAACAGAGGCTAACAGACTTAAACAGAGGCAAACAGAACTGAAACAGAGGCAAACAGACTTAAACAGAGGCAAACGACTTAAACAGATGCAAACAGACTTAAAACAGAGGTAAACAGGCTTAAACAGAGGCAAACAGACTTAAACAGAGGCAAACAGAGGCAAAGAGAGGCAAGAGAGGCAAACAGAAGCAAACAGGATAAAAAGAGGCAAACAGAGGCAAACAGATTTAAACAGAGTTAAACAGAGTTAAACAGAGGCATAAAGAGTGAAGCAGAGGCAAAAAGAGTGAAACAGAGGCAAACAGAATGAAACGGAGGCAAACAGACTGAAACAGGGGCCAACAGCCTGAAACAGAGGCAAACAGACTGAACAGAGGCAAACAGACTTAAACAGAGGCAAACAGACTTAAACAGAGACAAACAGAGGCAAAAAGAGTGAAACAGAGGCAAACAGAGTGAAACAGATGCGAACAGAGTGAAACAGAGGCAAACAGAGTGAAACAGAGGCAAACAGGATTAAACAGAGGCAAACAGAGTGACACAGAGGCAAACAGAGTGAAACAGAGGCAAACAGACTTAAACAGAGGCAAACAGATTAAACAGAGGCAAACAGAGTGAAACAGAGGCAAACTGAGTGAAATAGAGGCAAACGGAGTGAAACAGAGGCAAACAGACTGAAACAGAGGCAAACAGACTTAAACAGAGGCAAACAGACTTAAACAGAGGCAAACAGACTAAAACAGAGGCAAACAGAATTAAACAGAGGCAAACAGAAAATAACAGGCAACAGACTTAAACAGAGGCAAACAGACTTAAACGAGACAAACAGAGGCAAAAAGATCGAAACAGAGGCAAACAGTGTGAAACAGAGGCAAACAGAGTGAAACAGAGGCAAACAGACTTAAACAGAGGCAGACAGACTGAAACAGAGGCATACAGACTTAAACTGAGTCAAACAGACTTAAACAGAGACAAACAGAGGCAAACAGAGTGAAACAGAGGGGAAACAGAGTGAAGCAGAGGCAAACAGAGTGAAACAGAGGCAAACAGACTTAAACAGAGGCGGACAGACTGAAACAGAAGCAAACAGACTTAAACAGAGGCAAACAGAGTTAAACAGAGGCACACAGACTTAAACAGAGGCAAACAGAATTAAACAGATGCAACACGACTTAAACCAGAGGCACACAGACTGAAACAGAGGCAAACAGACTTAAACAGAGGCAAACAGAGTGAAACAGAGGCAGACAGGGCTTAAACAGAGGCAAACAGACTTAAACAGAGGCAAAAGAGGGCAAACCAGAGGCAAACAGAGGCAAACAGAAGCAAACAGGTTTAAACAGAGGCAAAAAGAGGCAAACAGACTTAAACAGTTTTAAAACAGAGTTAAACAGAGGCATAAAGAGTGAAACAGAGGCAAACAGCATGAAACAGAGGCAAACAGACTGAACCAGGGGCAAACAGCCTGAAACAGAGGCAAACAGACTGAAACAGAGGCAAAGAGACTTAAACAAAGGGCAAACAGAATTAAACAGAGACAAACAGAGACAAAAAGTGTGAAACAGAGGCAACACTGAGTGAAACAGAGGCAACAGAGTGAAACAGAGGCAAACAGAGTGAAACAGAGGCAAACAGAGTGAAACAGAGGCAAACAGACTTAAACAGAGGCAAACCAGACCTTAAACAGAGGCAAAGAGACTTAAACAGAGGCACACAGACTTAAACAGAGGCAAACAGAATTAAACAGATGCAAACAGACTTAAACAGAGGCAAACAGAGGCAAACAGACTTAAACAGAGGCAAACACAGGCAAACACAGGCAAACAGACTTAAACAGAGGCAAACAGAGTGAAACAGAGGCATTAAGAGGAAACAGAGGCAAACAGAGTGAAACAGAGGCAAGAGACTTAAACAGATGCAAACAGAGTGAAACAGAGGCAAACAGAGTGAAACTGAGGCAAACAGAGTGAAACAGAAGCAAACAGAGGCAAACAGACTTAAACAGAGGCAAACGGAGTGAAACAGAGTGAAACAGGTGCAAGCGGAGTGAAACAGAGGCAAACAGAGTGAAACAGAGGCAAACAGGATTAAACAGAGGCAAACAGAGGCAAAAAGAGTGAACAGAGGCAAACAGAGTGAAACAGAGGCAAACAGAGTGAAACAGTGGCAAACAGACTTAAACAGAGGCAAACAGACCTAAACAGAGTTAAACAGAGGCATAAGAGTGAAACAGAGGCAAAAGAGTGAAACAGAGGCAACAGAATGAAACAGAGGCAAACAGACTGAAACAGAGGCAAACAGACTTAAGCTGAGGCAAACAGAGTGAAACAGAGGCAAACAGACTTAAAGAGAAGCAAACAGACTTAAACAGAAGCAAACAGACTTAAACAGAGGCAAACAGACATAAACAGAGTGAAACAGAGGCAACCAGAGGCAAACAGACTTAAACAGAGGCAAGCAGACTTAAACAGAGGCAAACAGTCTGGAACAGACGCAAACAGACTTAAACAGACGCAACAGAGTGTAACAGAGGCAACCAGGCTTAAACAGAGGCAAACCGACTTACACAGAGGCAAAAAGAGGCAAACAGAGGCAAACAGAGGCAAACAGAGGCAAACAGAGGCAAACAGAAGCCATCAGGGTTAAACAGAGGCAAAAAGAGGCAAACAGAGTTAAACAGAGTTAAACAGAGGCATAAAGAGTGAAACAGAGGCAAAAAGAGTGAAACAGAGGCAAACAGAATGAAACAGAGGCAAACAGACTGAAACAGAGGCAAAGAAACTTAAAAGAGGCAAACAGACTTAAACAGAGACAAACAGAGGCAAAAAGGGTGAACAGAGGCAAACAGAGTGAAACAGAGGCAAACAGAGGCAAACAGATTGAAACAGAGGCAAATGGAGTGAAACAGAGGGAAACAGAGAGAAACAGAGGCAAACAGAGGCAACCAGAGGCAAACAGAGTGAAACAGAGGCTAACAGACTTAAACAGAGGCAAACAGACTGAAACAGAGGCAAACAGACTTAAACAGAGGCAAACAGACTTAAACAGATGCAAACAGACTTAATCAGAGGTAAACAGGCTTAAACCAGAGGCAAACAGACTTAAACAGAGGCAAACAGAGGCAAAGAGAGGCAAAGAGAGGCAAACAGAAGCAAACAGGATAAAAAGAGGCAAACAGAGGCAACAGATTTAAACAGAGTTAAACAGAGTTAAACAGAGGCATAAAGAGTGAAGCAGAGGCAAAAAGAGTGAAACAGAGGCAAACAGAATGAAACGGAGGCCAACAGACTGAAACAGGGGCCAACAGCCTGAAACAGAGGCAAACAGACTGAAACAGAGGCAAACAGACTTAAACAGAGGCAAACAGACTAAACAGAGACAAACAGAGGCAAAAAAGCGTGAAACAGAGGCAACAGAGTGAAACAGATGCGAACAGAGTGAAACAGAGGCAAACAGAGTGAAACAGAGGCAAACAGGATTAAACAGAGGCAAACAGAGTGAAACAGAGGCAAACAGAGTGAAACAGAGGCAAACAGACTTAAACAGAGGCAAACAGATTAAACAGAGGCAAACAGAGTGAAACAGAGGCAAACTGAGTGAAATAGAGGCAAACGAGTGAAACAGAGGCAAACAGACTGAACAGAGGCAAACAGACTTAAACAGAGGCAAACAGACTTAAACAGAGGCAAACAGACTAAAACCAGAGGCAAACAGAATTAAACAGAGGCAAACAGAAAATAACAGGCAAACAGACTTAAACAGAGGCAAACAGACTTAAACAGAGACAAACAGAGGCAAAAAGATCGAAACAGAGGCAAACAGTGTGCAACAGAGGCAAACAGAGTGAAACAGAGGCAACAGACTTAAACAGAGGCAGACAGACTGAAACAGAGGCATACAGACTTAAACTGAGGCAAACAGACTTAAACAGAGACAAACAGAGGCAAACAGAGTGAAACAGAGGGAAACAGAGTGAAGCAGAGGCAAACAGAGTGAAACAGAGGCAAACAGACTTAAACAGAGGCGGACAGACTGAAACAGAAGCAAACAGACTTAAACAGAGGCAAACAGAGTTAAACAGAGGCACCAGACTTAAACAGAGGCAAACAGAATTAAACAGATGCAAACAGACTTAAACAGAGGCAAACAGACTGAAACAGAGGCAAACAGACTTAAACAGAGGCAAACAGAGTGAAACAGAGGCAGACAGGCTTAAACAGAGGCAAACAGACTTAAACAGAGGCAAAAAGAGGCAAACAGAGGCAAACAGAGGCAAACAGAAGCAAACAGGTTTAAACAGAGGCAAAAAGAGGCAAACAGACCTTAAACAGTTTTAAACAGAGTTAAACAGCGGCATAAAGAGTGAAACAGAGGCAAACAGCATGAAACAGAGGCAAACAGACTGAACAGGGGCAAACAGCCTGAAACAGAGGCAAACAGACTGAAACAGAGGCAAAGAGACTTAAACAAAGGCAAACAGAATTAAACAGAGACAAACAGAGACAAAAAGTGTGAAACAGAGGCAAACTGAGTGAAACAGAGGCAAACAGAGTGAAACAGAGGCAAACAGAGTGAAACAGAGGCAAACAGAGTGAAACAGAGGCAAACAGACTTAAACAGAGGCAAACAGACTTAAACAGAGGCAAAGAGACTTAAACAGAGGCACACAGACTTAAACAGAGGCAAACAGAATTAAACAGATGCAAACAGACTTAAACAGAGGCAAACAGAGGCAAACAGACTTAAACAGAGGCAAACACCAGGCAAACACACAGGCAAACAGACTTAAACAGAGGCAAACAGAGTGAAAACAGAGGCATTAAGAGGAAAACAGAGGCAAACAGAGTGAAACAGAGGCAAGAAGACTTAAACAGATGCAAACAGAGTGAAACAGAGCAAACAGAGTGAAACTGAGGCAAACGAGTGAAACAGAAGCAAACAGAGGCAAACAGACTTAAACAGAGGCAAACGGAGTGAAACAGAGTGAAACAGGTGCAAGCGGAGTGAAACAGAGGCAAACAGAGTGAAACAGAGGCAAACAGGATTAAACAGAGGCAAACAGAGGCAAAAAGAGTGAAACAGAGGCAAACAGAGTGAAACAGAGGCAAACAGAGTGAAACAGTGGCAAACAAACTTAAACAGAGGCAAACAGACTTAAACAGAGGCACACAGACTTAAACAGAGGCAAACAGAATTAAACAGATGCAAACAGACTTAAACAGAGGCAAACAGAGGCAAACAGACTTAAACAGAGGCAAACACAGGCAAACCACAGGCAACAGACTTAACAGAGGCAAACAGAGTGAAACAGAGGCATTAAGAGGAAAACAGAGGCAAACAGAGTGAAACAGAGGCAAGAAGACTTAAACAGATGCAAACAGAGTGAAACAGAGGCAAACAGAGTGAAACTGAGGCAAACAGAGGCAAACAGACTGAAACAGAGGCAAACGGAGTGAAAAAGAGTGAAACAGAGGCAAGCGGAGTGAAACAGAGGCAAACAGATTGAAACAGAGGCAAACACAGTGAAACAGATGCAAACAGAGTGAAACAGAGGCAAACGAGTGAAACAGAGGCAAACAGAGTGAAACAGAGGCAAACAGAGTGAAACAGAGGCAAACAGACTTAAAAAGAGGCAAACAGACTTAAACAGAGGCAAACAGAGGCAAACAGATGCAAAAAGTGGCAAACAGAGGCAACAGAGGCAAACAGACGCAAAACGTGGCAATCAGAGGCAAACAGAGGCAAACAGAGGCAAACAGAGGCAACAGGATTAAACAGAGGCAGACAGAGGCAAACAGACTTAAACAGAGTTAACCAGAGTTAAACAGACTTAAACAGTGGCAAACAGAGTGAAACAGAGGCAAATAGAGTGAAACAGAGGCAAACAGACTTAAGCAGAGGCAAACAGGCTTAAACAGAAGCAACAAGTGAAAAGAGGCAAGAAGACGTTAACCAGAGGCAAACAGAGTGAAACAGAGGCAAGAAGATTAAAAACAGAGGCAAACAGAGTGAAACAGAGGCAAACAGAGTGAAACTGAGGCAAACAGAAGCAAACAGAGGCAAACAGAGTGAACCAGAGGCAAACATAGTGAAACAGAGGCAACAGAGAGAAACAGAGGCAAACAGAGTGAAACAGAGGCAAACAGAGGCAAACAGAAGCAAAGAGGGTTAAACAGAGGCAAGCAGAGGCAAACAGACCTAAACAGAGTTAAACAGAGGCATAAAGAGTGAAACAGAGGCAAAAAGAGTGAAACAGAGGCAAACAGAATGAAACAGAGGCAAACAGACTGAAAACAGAGGCAAACAGACTTAGCTGAGGCAACAGAGTGAAACAGAGGCAAACAGACTTAAAGAGAAGCAAACAGACTTAAACAGAAGCAAACAGACTTAAACAGAGGCAAACAGACATAAACAGAGTAAAACAGAGGCAACCAGAGGCAAACAGACTTAAACAGAGGCAAGCAGACTTAAACAGAGGCAAACAGTCTGGAACAGACGCAAACAGACTTAAACAGACGCAAACAGAGTGTAACAGAGGCAACCAGGCTTAAACAGAGGCAAACAGACTTAAACAGAGGCAAAAAGAGGCAAACAGAGGCAAACAGAGGCAAACAGAGGCAAACAGAAGCCATCAGGGTTAAACAGAGGCAAAAAGAGGCAAACAGAGTTAAACAGAGTTAAACAGAGGCATAAAGAGTGAAACAGAGGCAAAAAGAGTGAAACAGAGGCAAACAGAATGAAACAGAGGCAAACAGACTGAAACAGAGGCAAAGAAACTTAAAAAGAGGCAAACAGACTTAAACAGAGACAAACAGAGGCAAAAAGGGTGAAACAGAGGCAAACAGAGTGAAACAGAGGCAAACAGAGTGAAACAGAGGCAAACAGACTTAAACAGAGGCAAACAGAGTGAAACAGAGGCAAACAGACCTAAACAGAGGCAAACCAGACTTAAACAGAGGCACACAGTCTTAAACAGAGGCAAACAGAATGAAACAGAGGCAAACAGACTGAAACAGAGGCAAAGAAACTTAAAAAGAGGCAAACAGGCTTAAACAGAGGACAAACAGAGGCAAAAAGGGTGAAACAGAGGCAAACAGTGTGAAACAGAGGCAAACAGAGTGAAACAGATGCAAACAGACTTAAACAGAGGCGAACAGAGGCAAACAGACTTAAACAGAGGCAAACAGAGGCAAACAGATGCAAGAGAGTGAAACAGAGGCAAACAGAGTGAAACAGATGCAAACAGACTTAAGCAGAGGCAAACAGACTTAAACAGAGGCAAACAGACTTAAACAGAGGCAAACAGACATAAACAGAGGCAAACAGAGGCAACCAGAGGCAAACAGACTTAAACAGAGGCAAGCAGACTTAAACAGAGGCAAACAGTCTGAAACAGAGGCAAACAGACTTAAACAGACGCAAACAGAGTGTAACAGAGGCAACCCAGGCTTAAACAGAGGCAAACAGACTTAAACAGAGGCAAAAAGAGGCAAACAGAGGCAAACAGAGGCAAACAGAGGCAAACAGAGGCAAACAGAAGCCATCAGGGTTAAACAGAGGCAAAAAGAGGCAAACAGAGTTAACAGAGTTAACAGAGGCATAAAGAGTGAAACAGAGGCAAAAAGAGTGAAACAGAGGCAAACAGAATGAAACAGAGGCAAACAGACTGAAACAGAGGCAAAGAAACTTAAAAAGAGGCAACAGACTTAAACAGAGACACACAGAGGCAAAAAGGGTGAAACAGAGGCAAACAGAGTGAAACAGAGGCAAACAGAGGCAAACAGATTGAACCAGAGGCAAATGGAGTGAAACAGAGGGAAACAGAGAGAAACAGAGGCAACAGAGGCAACCAGAGGCAAACAGAGTGAAACAGAGGCTAACAGACTTAAACAGAGGCAAACAGACTGAAACAGAGGCAAACAGACTTAAACAGAGGCAAACAGACTTAAACAGATGCAAACAGACTTAAACAGAGGTAAACAGGCTTAAACAGAGGCAAACAGACTTAAACAGAGGCAAACAGAGGCAAAGAGAGGCAAAGAGAGGCAAACAGAAGCAAACAGGATTAAAAAGAGGCAAACAGAGGCAAACAGATTTAAACAGAGTTAAACAGAGTTACACAGAGGCATAAAGAGTGAAGCAGAGGCAAAAAGAGTGAAACAGAGGCAAACAGAATGAAACGGAGGCAAACAGACTGAAACAGGGGCCAACGCCTGAAACAGAGGCAAACAGACTGAAACAGAGGCAAACAGACTTAAACAGAGGCAAACAGACTTAAACAGAGACAAACAGAGGCAAAAACGAGTGAAACAGAGGCAAACAGAGTGAAACAGATGCGAACAGAGTGAAACAGAGGCAAACAGAGTGAAACAGAGGCAACAGGATTAAACAGAGGCAAACAGAGTGAAACAGAGGCAAACAGAGTGAAACAGAGGCAAACAGACTTAAACAGAGGCAAACCGATTAAACAGAGGCAAACAGAGTGAAACAGAGGCAAACTGAGTGAAATAGAGGCAAACGGAGTGAAACAGAGGCAAACAGACTGAAACAGAGGCAAACGACTTAAACAGAGGCAAACAGACTTAAACAGAGGCAAACAGACTAAAACAGAGGCAAACAGAATTAAACAGAGGCAAACAGAAAATAACAGGCAAACAGACTTAACAGAGGCAACCAGACTTAAACAGAGACAAACAGAGGCAAAAAGATCGAAACAGAGGCAAACAGTGTGAAACAGAGGCAAACAGAGTGAAACAGAGGCAAACAGACTTAAACAGAGGCAGACAGACTGAAACAGAGGCATACAGACTTAAACTGAGGCAACAGACTTAAACAGAGACAAACAGAGGCAAACAGAGTGAAACAGAGGGAAACAGAGTGAAGCAGAGGCAAACAGAGTGAAACAGAGGCAAACAGACTTAAACAGAGGCGGACAGACTGAAACAGAAGCAAACAGACTTAAACAGAGGCAAACAGAGTTAAACAGAGGCACACAGACTTAAACAGAGGCAAACAGAATTAAACAGATGCAAACAGACTTAAACAGAGGCAAACAGACTGAAACAGAGGCAAACAGACTTAAACAGAGGCAAACAGAGTGAAACAGAGGCAGACAGGCTTAAACAGAGGCAAACAGACTTAAACAGAGGCAAAAGAGGCAAACAGAGGCAAACAGAGGCAAACAGAAGCAAACAGGTTAAACAGAGGCAAAAAGAGGCAAACAGACTTAAACAGTTTTAAACAGAGTTAAACAGAGGCATAAAGAGTGAAACAGAGGCAAACAGCATGAAACAGAGGCAAACAGACTGAAACAGGGGCAAACAGCCTGAAACAGAGGCAAACAGACTGAAACAGAGGCAAAGAGACTTAAACAAAGGCAAACAGAATTAAACAGAGACAAACAGAGACAAAAAGTGTGAAACAGAGGCAAACTGAGTGAAACAGAAGGCAAACAGACTGAAACAGAGGCAAACAGAGTGAAACAGAGGCAAACAGAGTGAAACAGAGGCAAACAGACTTAAACAGAGGCAACAGACTTAAACAGAGGCAAAGAGACTTAAACAGAGGCACACAGACTTAAACAGAGGCCAAACAGAATTAAACAGATGCAACAGACTTAAACAGAGGCAAACAGAGGCAAACAGACTTAAACAGAGGCAAACACAGGCAAACACAGGCAAACAGACTTAAACAGAGGCAAACAGAGTGAAACAGAGGCATTAAGAGGAAACAGAGGCAAACAGAGTGAAACAGAGGCAAGAAGACTTAAACAGATGCAAACAGAGTGAAACAGAGGCAAACAGAGTGAAACTGAGGCAAACAGAGTGAAACAGAAGCAAACAGAGGCAAACAGACTTAAACAGAGGCAAACGGAGTGAAACAGAGTGAAACAGGTGCAAGCGGAGTGAAACAGAGGCAAACAGAGTGAAACAGAGGCAAACAGGATTAAAGGCAAACAGAGGCAAAAAGAGTGAAACAGAGGCAAACAGAGTGAAACAGAGGCAAACAGAGTGAAACAGTGGCAAACAGACTTAAACAGAGGCAAACAGACTTAAACAGAGGCACACAGACTTAAACAGAGGCAAACAGAATTAAACAGATGCAAACAGACTTAAACAGAGGCAAACAGAGGCAAACAGACTTAAACAGAGGCAAACACAGGCAAACACAGGCAAACAGACTTAAACAGAGGCAAACAGAGTGAAACAGAGGCATTAAGAGGAAAACAGAGGCAAACAGAGTGAAACAGAGGCAAGAAGACTTAAACAGATGCAAACAGAGTGAAACAGAGGCAACCAGAGTGAAACTGAGGCAAACAGAGGCAAACAGACTGAAACAGAGGCAAACGGAGTGAAAAAGAGTGAAACAGAGGCAAGCGGAGTGAAACAGAGGCAAACAGATTGAAACAGAGGCAAACACAGTGAAACAGATGCAAACAGAGTGAAACAGAGGCAAACGAGTGAAACAGAGGCAAACAGAGTGAAACAGAGGCAAACAGAGTGAAACAGAGGCAAACAGACTTAAAAAGAGGCAAACAGACTTAAACAGAGGCAAACAGAGGCAAACAGATGCAAAAAGTGGCAAACAGAGGCAAACAGAGGCAAACAGACGCAAAACGTGGCAATCAGAGGCAAACAGAGGCAAACAGAGGCAAACAGAGGCAACAGGATTAAACAGAGGCAGACAGAGGCAAACAGACTTAAACAGAGTTAACCAGAGTTAAACAGACTTAAACAGTGGCAAACAGAGTGAAACAGAGGCAAATAGAGTGAAACAGAGGCAAACAGACTTAAGCAGAGGCAAACAGGCTTAAACAGAAGCAACAAGTGAAAAAGAGGCAAGAAGACGTTAACAGAGGCAAACAGAGTGAAACAGAGGCAAGAAGATTAAAAACAGAGGCAAACAGAGTGAAACAGAGGCAAACAGAGTGAAACTGAGGCAAACAGAAGCAAACAGAGGCAAACAGAGTGAACCAGAGGCAAACATAGTGAAACAGAGGCAAACAGAGAGAAACTGAGGCAAACAGAGTGAAACAGAGGCAAACAGAGGCAAACAGAAGCAAAGAGGGTTAAACAGAGGCAAGCAGAGGCAAACAGACCTAAACAGAGTTAAACAGAGGCATAAAGAGTGAAACAGAGGCAAAAAGAGTGAAACAGAGGCAAACAGAATGAAACAGAGGCAAACAGACTGAAACAGAGGCAAACAGACTTAAGCTGAGGCAAACAGAGTGTAACAGAGGCAACCAGGCTTAAACAGAGGCAAACAGACTTAAACAGAGGCAAAAAGAGGCAAACAGAGGCAAACAGAGGCAAACAGAGGCAAACAGAAGCCATCAGGGTTAAACAGAGGCAAAAAGAGGCAAACAGAGTTAAACAGAGTTAAACAGAGGCATAAAGAGTGAAACAGAGGCAAAAAGAGTGAAACAGAGGCAAACAGAATGAAACAGAGGCAAACAGACTGAAACAGAGGCAAAGAAACTTAAAAAGAGGCAAACAGACTTAAACAGAGACAAACAGAGGCAAAAAGGGTGAAACAGAGGCAAACAGAGTGAAACAGAGGCAAACAGAGTGAAACAGAGGCAAACAGACTTAAACAGAGGCAAACAGACTTAAACAGAGGCAAACAGACCTAAACAGAGGCAAACAGACTTAAACAGAGGCACACAGTCTTAAACAGAGGCAAACAGAATGAAACAGAGGCAAACAGACTGAAACAGAGGCAAAGAAACTTAAAAAGAGGCAAACAGACTTAAACAGAGACAAACAGAGGCAAAAAGGGTGAAACAGAGGCAAACAGTGTGAAACAGAGGCAAACAGAGTGAAACAGATGCAAACAGACTTAAACAGAGGCGAACAGAGGCAAACAGACTTAAACAGAGGCAAACAGAGGCAAACAGATGCAAAGAGAGTGAAACAGAGGCAAACAGAGTGAAACAGATGCAAACAGACTTAAGCAGAGGCAAACAGACTTAAACAGAGGCAAACAGACTTAAACAGAGGCAAACAGACATAAACAGAGGCAAACAGAGGCAACCAGAGGCAAACAGACTTAAACAGAGGCAAACAGAGGCAAACAGAGGCAAACAGACTTAAACAGAGGCAAACAGAGTGAAACAGAGGCATTAAGAGGAAAACAGAGGCAAACAGAGTGAAACAGAGGCAAGAAGACTTAAACAGATGCAAACAGAGTGAAACAGAGGCAACCAGAGTGAAACTGAGGCAAACAGAGGCAAACAGACTGAAACAGAGGCAAACGGAGTGAAAAAGAGTGAAACAGAGGCAAGCGGAGTGAAACAGAGGCAAACAGATTGAAACAGAGGCAAACACAGTGAAACAGATGCAAACAGAGTGAAACAGAGGCAAACGAGTGAAACAGAGGCAAACAGAGTGAAACAGAGGCAAACAGAGTGAAACAGAGGCAAACAGACTTAAAAAGAGGCAAACAGACTTAAACAGAGGCAAACAGAGGCAAACAGATGCAAAAAGTGGCAAACAGAGGCAAACAGAGGCAAACAGACGCAAAACGTGGCAATCAGAGGCAAACAGAGGCAAACAGAGGCAAACAGAGGCAACAGGATTAAACAGAGGCAGACAGAGGCAAACAGACTTAAACAGAGTTAACCAGAGTTAAACAGACTTAAACAGTGGCAAACAGAGTGAAACAGAGGCAAATAGAGTGAAACAGAGGCAAACAGACTTAAGCAGAGGCAAACAGGCTTAAACAGAAGCAACAAGTGAAAAAGAGGCAAGAAGACGTTAACAGAGGCAAACAGAGTGAAACAGAGGCAAGAAGATTAAAAACAGAGGCAAACAGAGTGAAACAGAGGCAAACAGAGTGAAACTGAGGCAAACAGAAGCAAACAGAGGCAAACAGAGTGAACCAGAGGCAAACATAGTGAAACAGAGGCAAACAGAGAGAAACTGAGGCAAACAGAGTGAAACAGAGGCAAACAGAGGCAAACAGAAGCAAAGAGGGTTAAACAGAGGCAAGCAGAGGCAAACAGACCTAAACAGAGTTAAACAGAGGCATAAAGAGTGAAACAGAGGCAAAAAGAGTGAAACAGAGGCAAACAGAATGAAACAGAGGCAAACAGACTGAAACAGAGGCAAACAGACTTAAGCTGAGGCAAACAGAGTGTAACAGAGGCAACCAGGCTTAAACAGAGGCAAACAGACTTAAACAGAGGCAAAAAGAGGCAAACAGAGGCAAACAGAGGCAAACAGAGGCAAACAGAAGCCATCAGGGTTAAACAGAGGCAAAAAGAGGCAAACAGAGTTAAACAGAGTTAAACAGAGGCATAAAGAGTGAAACAGAGGCAAAAAGAGTGAAACAGAGGCAAACAGAATGAAACAGAGGCAAACAGACTGAAACAGAGGCAAAGAAACTTAAAAAGAGGCAAACAGACTTAAACAGAGACAAACAGAGGCAAAAAGGGTGAAACAGAGGCAAACAGAGTGAAACAGAGGCAAACAGAGTGAAACAGAGGCAAACAGACTTAAACAGAGGCAAACAGACTTAAACAGAGGCAAACAGACCTAAACAGAGGCAAACAGACTTAAACAGAGGCACACAGTCTTAAACAGAGGCAAACAGAATGAAACAGAGGCAAACAGACTGAAACAGAGGCAAAGAAACTTAAAAAGAGGCAAACAGACTTAAACAGAGACAAACAGAGGCAAAAAGGGTGAAACAGAGGCAAACAGTGTGAAACAGAGGCAAACAGAGTGAAACAGATGCAAACAGACTTAAACAGAGGCGAACAGAGGCAAACAGACTTAAACAGAGGCAAACAGAGGCAAACAGATGCAAAGAGAGTGAAACAGAGGCAAACAGAGTGAAACAGATGCAAACAGACTTAAGCAGAGGCAAACAGACTTAAACAGAGGCAAACAGACTTAAACAGAGGCAAACAGACATAAACAGAGGCAAACAGAGGCAACCAGAGGCAAACAGACTTAAACAGAGGCAAGCAGACTTAAACAGAGGCAAACAGTCTGAAACAGAGGCAAACAGACTTAAACAGACGCAAACAGAGTGTAACAGAGGCAACCAGGCTTAAACAGAGGCAAACAGACTTAAACAGAGGCAAAAAGAGGCAAACAGAGGCAAACAGAGGCAAACAGAGGCAAACAGAAGCCATCAGGGTTAAACAGAGGCAAAAAGAGGCAAACAGAGTTAAACAGAGTTAAACAGAGGCATAAAGAGTGAAACAGAGGCAAAAAGAGTGAAACAGAGGCAAACAGAATGAAACAGAAGGCAAACAGACTGAAACAGAGGCAAAGAAACTTAAAAAGAGGCAAACAGACTTAAACAGAGACAAACAGAGGCAAAAAGAGTGAAACAGAGGCAAACAGAGTGAAACAGAGGCAAACAGACTTAAACAGAGGCAAACAGACTTAAACAGAGGCAAACAGACCGAAACAGAGGCAAACAGACTTAAACAGAGGCACACAGTCTTAAACAGAGGCAAACAGAATTAAACAGATGCAAACAGACTTAAACAGAGGCAAACAGAGGCAAACAGAGGCAAACAGACTTAAACAGAGGCAAAGAGACTGAAACAGAGGCATTAAGAGGAAAACAGAGGCAAACAGAGTGAAACAGAGGCAAGAAGACTTAAACAGATGCAAACAGAGTGAAACACAGGCAAACAGAGTGAAACTGAGGCAAACAGAGTGAAACAGAAGCAAACAGAGGCAAACAGAGTGAAACAGAGGCAACCGGAGTGAAACAGAGTGAAACAGAGGCAAGCGGAGTGAAACAGAGGCAAACAGAGTGAAACAGAGGCAAACAGAGTGAAACAGATGCAAACAGAGTGAAACAGAGGCAAAAGAGTGAAACAGAGGCAAACAGAGTGAAACAGAGGCAAACAGAGTGAAACAGAGGCAAACAGACTTAAAAAGAGGCAAACAGACTTAAACAGAGGCAAACAGAGGCAAACAGATGCAAAAAGTGGCAAACAGAGGCAAACAGACGCTAAACGTGGCAATCAGAGGAAAACAGAGCAACACAGAGGCAAACAGAGGCAACAGGATTAAACAGAGGCAGACAGAGGCAAACAGACTTAAACAGAGTTAACCAGAGTTAAACAGATTTAAACAGTGGCAAACAGAGTGAAACAGAGGCAAATAGAGTGAAACAGAGGCGAACAGACTTAAGCAGAGGCAAACAGGCTTAAACAGAGGCAAACAGAGTGAAAAAGAGGCAAGAAGACGTAAACAGAGGCAAACCGAGTGAAACAGAGGCAAGAACATTAAAAACAGAGGCAAACAGAGTGAAACAGAGGCAAACAGAGTGAAACAGAGGCAAACAGAGTGAAACTGAGGCAAACAGAAGCAAACAGAGGCAAACAGAGGCAAACAGAGTGAAACAGAGGCAAACATAGTGAAATAGAGGCAAACAGAGAGAAACAGAGGCAAACACAGTGAAACAGAGGCAAACAGAGTGAAACAGAGGCAAACAGACTGAAACAGAGGCAAACAGACTTAAACAGAGGCAAACAGACTAAAACAGAGGCAAACAGAGTGAAGCAGCGGCAACAGACAGAAACAGAGGCAAACAGACTTAAACAGAGGCAAACAGACTTAAACAGAGACAAACAGAGGCAAAAAGAGCGAAACAGAGGCAAACAGAGTGAAAGAGAGGCAAACAGATGAAACAGAGGCAAACAGAATTAAACAGAGGCAAACAGACTTAAACAGAGGCAAACAGGCTTGAACAGAGGCAAACAGAGGCAAACAGAGGCAAACAGAGTGAAACAGAGGCAAACAGAGGCAAACAGATTGAAACAGAGGCAAACGGAGTGAAACAGAGGGAAACAGAGAGAAACAGAGGCAAACAGAGGCAACCAGAGGCAAACAGAGTGAAACAGAGGCAAACAGACTTAAACAGAGGCAAACAGACTGAAACAGAGGCAAACAGACTTAAACAGAGGCAAACAGACTTAAACAGATGCAAACAGACTTAAACAGAGGTAAACAGGCTTAAACAGAGGCAAACAGACTTAAACAGAGGCAAACAGAGGCAAAGAGAGGCAAAGAGAGGCAAACAGAAGCAAACAGGATTAAAAAGAGGCAAACAGAGGCAAACAGATTTAAACAGAGTTAAACAGAGTTAAACAGAGGCATAAAGAGTGAAGCAGAGGCAAAAAGAGTGAAACAGAGGCAAACAGAATGAAACGGAGGCAAACAGACTGAAACAGGGGCCAACAGCCTGAAACAGAGGCAAACAGACTGAAACAGAGGCAAACAGACTTAAACAGAGGCAAACAGACTTAAACAGAGACAAACAGAGGCAAAAAGAGTGAAACAGAGGCAAACAGAGTGAAACAGATGCAAACAGAGTGAAAGAGAGGCAAACAGAGTGAAACAGAGGCAAACAGGATTAAACAGAGGCAAACAGAGTGAAACAGAGGCAAACAGAGTGAAACAGAGGCAAACAGACTTAAACAGAGGCAAACAGATTAAACAGAGGCAAACAGAGTGAAACAGAGGCAAACTGAGTGAAATAGAGGCAAACGGAGTGAAACAGAGGCAAACAGACTGAAACAGAGGCAAACAGACTTAAACAGAGGCAAACAGACTTAAACAGAGGCAAACAGACTAAAACAGAGGCAAACAGAATTAAACAGAGGCAAACAGAAAATAACAGAGGCAAACAGACTTAAACAGAGGCAAACAGACTTAAACAGAGACAAACAGAGGCAAAAAGAGCGAAACAGAGGCAAACAGTGTGAAACAGAGGCAAACAGAGTGAAACAGAGGCAAACAGACTTAAACAGAGGCAGACAGACTGAAACAGAGGCATACAGACTTAAACTGAGGCAAACAGACTTAAACAGAGACAAACAGAGGCAAACAGAGTGAAACAGAGGCAAACAGAGTGAAGCAGAGGCAAACAGTGTGAAACAGAGGCAAACAGACTTAAACAGAGGCGGACAGACTGAAACAGAAGCAAACAGACTTAAACAGAGGCAAACAGAGTTAAACAGAGGCACACAGACTTAAACAGAGGCAAACAGAATTAAACAGATGCAAACAGACTTAAACAGAGGCAAACAGACTGAAACAGAGGCAAACAGACTTAAACAGAGGCAAACAGAGTGAAACAGAGGCAGACAGGCTTAAACAGAGGCAAACAGACTTAAACAGAGGCAAAAAGAGGCAAACAGAGGCAAACAGAGGCAAACAGAAGCAAACAGGTTTAAACAGAGGCAAAAAGAGGCAAACAGACTTAAACAGTTTTAAACAGAGTAAAACAGAGGCATAAAGAGTGAAACAGAGGCAAACAGAATGAAACAGAGGCAAACAGACTGAAACAGGGGCAAACAGCCTGAAACAGAGGCAAACAGACTGAAACAGAGGCAAAGAGACTTAAACAAAGGCAAACAGACTTAAACAGAGACAAACAGAGGCAAAAAGTGTGAAACAGAGGCAAACAGAGTGAAACAGAGGCAAACAGAGTGAAACAGAGGCAAACAGAGTGAAACAGAGGCAAACAGAGTGAAACAGAGGCAAACAGACTTAAACAGAGGCAAACAGACTTAAACAGAGGCAAAGAGACTTAAACAGAGGCACACAGACTTAAACAGAGGCAAACAGAATTAAACAGATGCAAACAGACTTAAACAGAGGCAAACAGAGGCAAACAGACTTAAACAGAGGCAAACACAGGCAAACACAGGCAAACAGACTTAAACAGAGGCAAACAGAGTGAAACAGAGGCATTAAGAGGAAAACAGAGGCAAACAGAGTGAAACAGAGGCAAGAAGACTTAAACAGATGCAAACAGAGTGAAACAGAGGCAAACAGAGTGAAACTGAGGCAAACAGAGTGAAACAGAAGCAAACAGAGGCAAACAGACTTAAACAGAGGCAAACGGAGTGAAACAGAGTGAAACAGGTGCAAGCGGAGTGAAGCAGAGGCAAACAGAGTGAAACAGAGGCAAACAGGATTAAACAGAGGCAAACAGAGGCAAAAAGAGTGAAACAGAGGCAAACAGAGTGAAACAGAGGCAAACAGAGTGAAACAGTGGCAAACAGACTTAAACAGAGGCAAACAGACTTAAACAGAGGCACACAGACTTAAACAGAGGCAAACAGAATTAAACAGATGCAAACAGACTTAAACAGAGGCAAACAGAGGCAAACAGACTTAAACAGAGGCAAACAGAGGCAAACACAGGCAAACAGACTTAAACAGAGGCAAACAGAGTGAAACAGAGGCATTAAGAGGAAAACAGAGGCAAACAGAGTGAAACAGAGGCAAGAAGACTTAAACAGATGCAAACAGAGTGAAACAGAGGCAAACAGAGTGAAACTGAGGCAAACAGATTGAAACAGAAGCAAACAGAGGCAAACAGACTGAAACAGAGGCAAACTGAGTGAAAAAGAGTGAAACAGAGGCAAGCGGAGTGAAACAGAGGCAAACAGATTGAAACAGAGGCAAACACAGTGAAACAGATGCAAACAGAGTGAAACAGAGGCAAACGAGTGAAACAGAGGCAAACAGAGTGAAACAGAGGCAAACAGAGTGAAACAGAGGCAAACAGACTTAAAAAGAGGCAAACAGACTTAAACAGAGGCAAACAGAGGCAAACAGATGCAAAAAGTGGCAAACAGAGGCAAACAGAGGCAAACAGACGCAAAACGTGGCAATCAGAGGCAAACAGAGGCAAACAGAGGCAAACAGAGGCAACAGGATTAAACAGAGGCAGACAGAGGCAAACAGACTTAAACAGAGTTAACCAGAGTTAAACAGACTTAAACAGTGGCAAACAGAGTGAAACAGAGGCAAATAGAGTGAAACAGAGGCAAACAGACTTAAGCAGAGGCAAACAGGCTTAAACAGAAGCAACAAGTGAAAAAGAGGCATGAAGACGTAAACAGAGGCAAACAGATTGAAACAGAGGCAAGAAGATTAAAAACAGAGGCAAACAGAGTGAAACAGAGGCAAACAGAGTGAAACTGAGGCAAACAGAAGCAAACAGAGGCAAACAGAGTGAACCAGAGGCAAACATAGTGAAACAGAGGCAAACAGAGAGAAACTGAGGCAAACAGAGTGAAACAGAGGCAAACAGAGTCAAACAGAAGCAAAGAGGGTTAAACAGAGGCAAGCAGAGGCAAACAGACCTGAACAGAGTTAAACAGAGTTAAACAGAGGCATAAAGAGTGAAACAGAGGCAAAAAGAGTGAAACAGAGGCAAACAGAATGAAACAGAGGCAAACAGACTGAAACAGAGGCAAACAGACTTAAGCTGAGGCAAACAGAGTGAAACAGAGGCAAACAGACTTAAAGAGAAGCAAACAGACTTAAACAGAAGCAAACAGACTTAAACAGAGGCAAACAGACATAAACAGAGTGAAACAGAGGCAACCAGAGGCAAACAGACTTAAACAGAGGCAAGCAGACTTAAACAGAGACAAACAGTCTGGAACAGACGCAAACAGACTTAAACAGACGCAAACAGAGTGTAACAGAGGCAACCAGGCTTAAACAGAGGCAAACAGACTTAAACAGAGGCAAAAAGAGGCAAACAGAGGCAAACAGAGGCAAACAGAGGCAAACAGAGGCAAACAGAAGCCATCAGGGTTAAACAGAGGCAAAAAGAGGCAAACAGAGTTAAACAGAGTTAAACAGAGGCATAAAGAGTGAAACAGAGGCAAAAAGAGTGAAACAGAGGCAAACAGAATGAAACAGAGGCAAACAGACTGAAACAGAGGCAAAGAAACTTAAAAAGAGGCAAACAGACTTAAACAGAGACAAACAGTGGCAAAAAGCGTGAAACAGAGGCAAACAGAGTGAAACAGAGGCAAACAGAGTGAAACAGAGGCAAACAGACTTAAACAGAGGCAAACAGACTTAAACAGAGGCAAACATACCTAAACAGAGGCAAACAGACTTAAACAGAGGCACACAGTCTTAAACAGAGGCAAACAGAATGAAACAGAGGCAAACAGACTGAAACAGAGGCAAAGAAACTTAAAAAGAGGCAAACAGACTTAAACAGAGACAAACAGAGGCAAAAAGGGTGAAACAGAGGCAAACAGAGTGAAACAGAGGCAAACAGGGTGAAACAGATGCAAACAGACTTAAACAGAGGCGAACAGAGGCAAACAGACTTAAACAGAGGCAAACAGAGGCAAACAGAGGCAAACAGAGTGAAACAGAGGCAAACAGAGTGAAACAGATGCAAACAGACTTAAGCAGAGGCAAACAGACTTAAACAGAGGCAAACAGACTTAAACAGAGGCAAACAGACATAAACAGAGGCAAACAGAGGCAACCAGAGGCAAACAGACTTAAACAGAGGCAAGCAGACTTAAACAGAGGCAAACAGTCTGAAACAGAGGCAAACAGACTTAAACAGACGCAAACAGAGTGTAACAGAGGCAACCAGGCTTAAACAGAGGCAAACAGACTTAAACAGAGGCAAAAAGAGGCAAACAGAGGCAAACAGAGGCAAACAGAGGCAAACAGAAGCCATCAGGGTTAAACAGAGGCAAAAAGAGGCAAACAGAGTTAAACAGAGTTAAACAGAGGCATAAAGAGTGAAACAGAGGCAAAAAGATTGAAACAGAGGCAAACAGAATGAAACAGAAGGCAAACAGACTGAAACAGAGGCAAAGAAACTTAAAAAGAGGCAAACAGACTTAAACAGAGACAAACAGAGGCAAAAAGGGTGAAAAAGAGGCAAACAGAGTGAAACAGAGGCAAACAGAGTGAAACAGAGGCAAACAGACTTAAACAGAGGCAAACAGACTTAAACAGAGGCAAACAGACCTAAACAGAGGCAAACAGACTTAAACAGAGGCACACAGTCTTAAACAGATGCAAACAGAATTAAACAGATGCAAACAGACTTAAACAGAGGCAAACAGAGGCAAACAGAGGCAAACAGACTTAAACAGAGGCAAACAGAGGCAAACAGAGGCAAACAGACTTAAACAGAGGCAAAGAGACTGAAACAGAGGCATTAAGAGGAAAACAGAGGCAAACAGAGTGAAACAGAGGCAAGAAGACTTAAACAGATGCAAACAGAGTGAAACAGAGGCAAACAGAGTGAAACTGAGGCAAACAGAGTGAAACAGAAGCAAACAGAGGCAAACAGAGTGAAACAGAGGCAACCGGAGTGAAACAGAGTGAAACAGAGGCAAACAGAATGAAACAGAAGGCAAACAGACTGAAACAGAGGCAAAGAAACTTAAAAAGAGGCAAACAGACTTAAACAGAGACAAACAGAGGCAAAAAGGGTGAAACAGAGGCAAACAGAGTGAAACAGAGGCAAACAGAGTGAAACAGAGGCAAACAGACTTAAACAGAGGCAAACA
This sequence comes from Isurus oxyrinchus, assembly GCA_026770705.1. Classification (NCBI taxonomy): domain Eukaryota; kingdom Metazoa; phylum Chordata; class Chondrichthyes; order Lamniformes; family Lamnidae; genus Isurus; species Isurus oxyrinchus. The sequence continues at coordinate 34,830 of JANJGN010004194.1, forward strand.
GACTTAACCAGAGGCAAACAGACCTAAACAGAGGCAAACAGACTTAAACAGAGGCACACAGTCTTAAACAGAGGCAAACAGAATTAAACAGATGCAAACAGACTTAAACAGAGGCAAACAGAGGCAAACAGAGGCAAACAGACTTAAACAGAGGCAAAGAGACTGAAACAGAGGCATTAAGAGGAAAACAGAGGCAAACAGAGTGAAACAGAGGCAAGAAGACTTAAACAGATGCAAACAGAGTGAAACAGAGGCAAACAGAGTGAAACTGAGGCAAACAGAGTGAAACAGAAGCAAACAGAGGCAAACAGAGTGAAACAGAGGCAACCGGAGTGAAACAGAATGAAACAGAGGCAAGCGGAGTGAAACAGAGGCAAACAGAGTGAAACAGAGGCAAACAGAGTGAAACAGATGCAAACAGAGTGAAACAGAGGCAAAAGAGTGAAACAGAGGCAAACAGAGTGAAACAGAGGCAAACAGAGTGAAACAGATGCAAACAAACTTAAAAAGAGGCAAACAGACTTAAACAGAGGCAAACAGAGGCAAACAGATGCAAAAAGTGGCAAACAGAGGCAAACAGACGCAAAACGTGGCAATCAGAGGAAAGCAGAGCAACACAGAGGCAAACAGAGGCAACAGGATTAAACAGAGGCAGACAGAGGCAAACAGACTTAAACAGAGTTAACCAGAGTTAAACAGATTTAAGCAGTGGCAAACAGAGTGAAACAGAGGCAAATAGAGTGAAACAGAGGCGAACAGACTTAAGCAGAGGCAAACAGGCTTAAACAGAGGCAAACAGAGTGAAAAAGAGGCA